>QFET01012356.1:0-27839 GCA_003316355.1 Tuber calosporum
AGGTATGAAGGTGCTAACATCAGAAGAGAAATTGTGCGCATTACCCATGAACAAATGGCACATATGGGTTGGCAGAAGTGTTTTGAATATGCTTCAAGACACTTCTACTGGCTCTCCATGAGGAACGATTTTAAAGACTATGTCCGCAGATGCCAGCTATGCCAGCTCAACAAGCAAACTACTACTGTCCATGAAGGATCAGTCACCCCCCTCCCTGTCCCCAGGCAGCCATTCTCGTCCCTTGCAATTGACTTTGCAGAACCATTCCCTAGCGATTCTAAGCTTGAACTCATCATGGTTGTCTTGGATCGATTCAGTGGCTTAACCTACCTCATACCAGTCTCCCAGAACATCACAGCTATCGAAACAGCAGATACCCTCATTGAGCGAGTTTTCTCTATTCATAGTTTCCCTACCTCACTAGTCTCTGACAGAGACCCCAAGTTTACCTCACGCTTTTGGACACAGCTTATGGCGAATGTTAATGTTGATCACAACATGGCTACAGGTTGTCATCACCAGACCAATGGACAGACTGAGCGCAGAATCAGAACTGTTCGGCAAGGCCTTAGGAACTATATTAACCCTAAAGGAACCAAGTGAGTTTGCCATCTACCTCATGTCCATAGTGCAAGCAATGCAGCCCCCAGCGATAGCACAGAACTCTCTCCATTCGAAATCACCTTTGGCAGACTACCAAACCTCCCGCATGCGTGAGAGATCTCCCTACTTCTGTACCAGCAGCAGACGAGATTGCTTCCCTGATCCTGAAGAGCCAACAACCTGCCAGAGATGCCCTCAAGAAGGCCAGAGCACGCCAAACCACCTATAGCGAAAACAGAAGAAAGGATGGACCCCCAATGATCCGTAACGAAACTGAAGTTATCCTCAGTCAGCACCCTATGTGCATGAGGTTGGGCGAAATCACAAGCTAGTAGGACCATGGTTTGGACCCTTCTCAGTGAGCGAAGGACCTGATAGACATAACAACTACAAACTCATACCCCCCCTAGTGATGGCAAGAATCCACCCATGGATCCATCACAGCCATTTTCGCATTTACCTAAGATCCGACCCCTTTGCCTCCCCAGGAACAACTGAACCCATATCCAAAGAACCTGTCACCATCGATACCAGTGGACTAGAGCATTGGGAAATCGATAAGATACTCAAAGATCGAATCTATTGCAGAAAAAGACAGTTCTTGATCCACTGGAAAGGCTATGACAAAATCAAAGCAACATGGGAACCCCTCTACAACCTAGAAGGCACCAGCACACTCATCAGATCCTACTGGTTCGATACCTACAATGAATCTATACCCTTCAGACTCCCTTGGTCCCATGGCGAGACTTTCTCTCCCTGGACACTTCAGAAACCTGACTATGCCCCCCTCTCCCCTGAGCTTGACCCTGACGGATTTTGGAAACCCCTTCAAGACTCATACTACTCAGAATCCGAGACCAGCACAACACTCTCCACCTTGGACGAATCTGAGATGGAAAGCTAACTGCATCATGGTATTGTCTTCGCTACTATGGGGCTTATAAAGGTGTAAGGTCCTGACACCAGTGATGGATATATGTATACTGATTAAGTTATATGTTTTAAAATTAAGTGGAATGCTCTGAAGGCGGGTTGGTCATTAAGCCCTTGAGGATATTCCTTATTTGTTTGTTTGTTTTATTTCTTTTAAGGGGAATGTAACGGAATCCTATTATGTGTCTACTATTACTACAGACTTGATGTTGGTTATTACTTATTTGGGTTTATACCTGATAAGCGCTATTATTTGATTGTTCCTTCCTACTTGGTTATGACTTCCTAACTGGTTATTCTTTCCTTGTTTCGCTTATCACTACCCCTCCTTGCTTCTACCCATTTGAGTATTGCTATCCTCCTGCTATACCTACTGGATTTGTATAGTAGTAGCGATCTCTTGTTCTTCCTGTTTGGATTCCATTACTTGATTTGTTAGCTCCATCCTGTCGGTTTTAACCCTCTGTTTTTGGAATATGGTTACCTTGGTATGCTGCCTCTGTTTGCATGTTGTTGGACAGGATGTTTGCGCTTTTGTTATGTTTTCCTAGCTACAATCTTTTGTATTTAAAGAGCCTACAATTCCTTAAGGATTCCGACTCTCAAGCCTCACAGGACTATCATCTTTAATACTACAAGTTGAACGGTCACTCTATTAGTTCTATACCTGTTACCTTGTCTATTGAAGATCTATCCATCGATGCTTCTCCCCCTATCCTAATAGTATCTTCAGGGTCCCTTTGCGATTCTCGATATACTTCGGAGTAGCTTATAAAATCCATCCAGGAAACACTCTAATACTCTCATTGCTGTAGCAGGGGTATTGCCATCTCTTTGCAGGATAACTTTGCATGCAAAGGATCAAAAGGGTGTCTTGATAGTGTTGTAATACTCATCGCTGGGGAGAGCTCAAATTTGAAAGGACCAGTTTGCTAGGTCAATGGTGGATCTGAACTTTGCCCTGGCAACAGTTCGGAGTATCATGGTTTGGTTGGGAATTGCTCCTTGACCTTGATAGTGATATCATTCCTGGATACAAGGTCTGCAAGCAGTCTGATTTCGCCATTAGGTTTCAGCTTCGGGAATATATTGACTGAGTTGTGTGCCTCGCTTGGGTAAATAATTCCCTTGGCTTTCCAGTCCTCGAATATTGCTTTGTATGCAGGCATGATCTTGTCAGGGAATGAGAAGAATCTCGGATTATGGTCCGAAATTGTGTCTCTCTGCTGGATGTGGTGGTTGACTTCTCTCAAGAGTGGTAATTCCAGTGTTTTCTTGCCAGGTAATACTGTAGGAAATTCGGGAATGAAGTCTGGGTATCTGCTTCATTCATGGCTGAAAATCATGCATGTGTAGATCTTTTGCAGGTCAGGGTGATTCCTTGGTCAGGGAAGGTGATCATATATTTTCCAAAAATCTATAACAGCATGGTGTGCAGTAAGGTATGGCATTCCTAGGAAGATATCATACTTGTCCAGGGAACAGACTAGGGCTTCAGAGATATCACCGCTTTCCTTTTCAAGCTGTATGACAGGCTTTGCAACATAGTTCATTGCTGAGCGTGATCCTTTAACTGCCATCTTCAGGTTGATAGGAGTCGCGAGGTCTCTGGTAGGGATTTGGTGGGTAGGGACAAACTTTCCTCATATCAAGTTGTCTCCTGTGGATCCTGTATCGAATAATGCCTTTGCTTTGTGGCCATTGACTGTAATGTATGCTTTGAGGGCTTGGGATTGAGTTCCACTTGGTCCTGCATGGTTTGTGGTAACTGTGACTGATACCTTTGCATTGGGATCGTCTTCTTGGGTATGGTATGTTCTTCTGACATTATGGGGTCTCCTGGTTCCTTCAGGGCCTCCATTTGCTCACTGCTGGGTGCTCCTATGCTTCTTTTTCAAAAAGCAGTTATTTGAGTAGTGTCCATGTTTTCCACAATAGTAACAGTTCTTGTCTCTTCTGCGCCGATCCTTCTCAGACTGGGATACTCTTGGATGCTGAGAGGTGTTGTTGGAGAACCTGGGTTGATTTGCTGGTTGTTATTCTGGGCCTCTTGGGTGCTTCTTAGGAAACTGCATTGGATGTTGTATTTCCTTGACGATTTCCATAGAGTCCTGTAGAGTGGGCAATTGCATCTCGCTTTTCCGCTCGGTCTACTAGCTGGTCAAAGCAGGTATCAGAAGTGATGTGTGGCTTCACTTCTCGCTTGAGTTTGATATCCATGGCATCTAGGAGTCTCTGCTTCGCTGTATAGTGCGAAATTGTTCCTGGGGGGAGAATGTCTCTCTGGGTTTCAACTCTGATTACCGTATCGGTAATCAGGGCAGTTTTTCTGCCGGTAGTTTGCCTGACTTGTATACACTACTCATAGATGGTATCAGTGGATATGGAAGGAAGGAAGTAGGCCTCGAATTTCTGTTTGAGTCAAGCAACAGTGTAGTCTCCTTGGGATGCTTCATATTTTGTGAATTTATCGAAAGCTTTCTCTCTACAATAGGCTCCATAGTATTGCAGCGCTTCAGGTGCATCGTCAATTATGCCAAAGCTGACGATGTATCAATGAACTGTGTTGAACCATTAGTTGATTATCAATGGGTCTCTATCTTTTCCTCCACCTGTGAATGTAAATACTGCAGGCCATTTAGGGTAATTATGTCCCTCTAGGGGGACTGACATGGCGATGGGTGCAGGGCTTGGTGGACTTGGTGGACTTGGTGGACTAGGTAAATATTCTGGTATAGGACTTGGTTCTCTGTGTTATCTTGGTAGACTGGGTGGTCTTGGTGGCGAAGCTGGGGGTGCTGGTCCTGGAGCGTCCTCAGGACTGGAATCTGATTCTAATTCTTAGCTTGGTTCTTTCTTGGATTGGACTTCTTGGTGGAGCTGTTTAGGGACTTCTTCTTGGACTTGGGCTTGGTCTTGAACTTGGTCTAGAACTTGGGCTTGGGCATGGTCTTGGACTTGGACTTGGTCTTCTTCTTCGCTGCAGCTGCTATCTACTGAAGATAGTTTTGACTCCTCAGATGGTGGTGCAGTTAGGGGTACTGGCGCTTGACTTTGGGGTCCTAAGGAAGATGCTACCGATCCTCTAGAGAAGTGCCTTCTGGTATCTCTTG
This sequence comes from Tuber calosporum, assembly GCA_003316355.1. NCBI lineage: Eukaryota > Fungi > Ascomycota > Pezizomycetes > Pezizales > Tuberaceae > Tuber > Tuber calosporum. The sequence continues at coordinate 4,653 of QFET01012356.1, forward strand.
GAAGCGAAATGGTTGCTAGCTGGGGTCAGCTGGTCTTGCCAGTAGTCCGCTCAAGGCCTTATTGGAAACAGGGAGGTGTACTAGTACTGCAAGATCAAGGTAGGCGAAGGGTGATCAGTCCTCTGCCCAAGATTAAAGGTATACTTGAGTCTAGGTCAAAAAGTGTAACCTACTTCCAAGTATTTAGAGAATCCCAAAGGGACTCTGAAGATACTATATGGATAGGAGCAGAAGTGTCGATGTGTAGGTATTCAATAGACAAGGTAAAAGGTTTAGAACTAATAGAGTCACTGTTCAACTCGTAGTATTAAAGATGATAGTCCTGTGAGGCTTGAGAGTCCGAATCCTGAAGGGATTGCAGACTCTTTGAAGACAAAAGATTTTAGCTAGGAATACAAAACAAAAGTGCAAACATCCTATCCAACAAACATGCTAACACAGGAAGAATATGAAGGTAACCAGATTCTGAAAACAGAGGGTTAAAAGTGACTGGATAGAGCTAACAAAACAAGTAATAGAATCCAAACAGGAAGGAACAAGAGATCGCTAGTACAATACAAATCCAGTAGGTATAGTAGGAGGATAGCGATACCCTAATGGGTAGAAGCATGGAGGGGTAGTGATATGCGAAACAAGGGAAGAATAACCAGTTTGGAAGTCATAACCAAGTAGGAAGGGACAACCAACTAGTAGCCCTTATTAGGTATAAACCCAAATAAGTAATCACTAACATCAAGTTAGTAGTAATAGTTGAAACATAGTAGGATTCCGTTACAAAGATAGCGATACCAAAATGGGCAGACGCAAGCAGTGGGTTATAATAAGTGAAACATGGTAAGAATAACCAGTTAGGAAGTCCTAACCAAGTAGGAAAGGACAATCAAATAGTTGCACTTATCTTGTATAAACTCATATAAGTTATGACCAATAACAAGTATGTAATAATATTAGAAACATGGTAGGTTTCCCTTACATTCTCTATACAAGTAATAAAACAAGACTATAAAAAGGCAGTAAGTATAGTGGGAGGATGGCGTTACCCAAATGGGTAGAAGCAAGGAGGGGTGGTGATAAGCGAAACAAGGAAGGAATAGCCAGTTAGGAAGTCATAATCAAGTAGGAAGGGACAACCAAAAAATAGAGCTTATCAGGTATAAACACATATAAGTAATCACCAACACCAAGTCAGTTGTAATCATACAAACATGATTGGATTCTCTTACATTGCCATTAACGAAATAACATAAACAAAACCAAAAGCATTATCCTAAAGGGCCTAATGGCCAACCCACCTCGGGAGCATTCCAGTCAATTTCCTAACAGATAAACATATCAGTAGACATATAAGCATCACTTATGTCATGAACTTACCCCTTTAATAACCCTATAGTAGCAAAGACAATTCCATGAAGCAGTTAACTTAGCACATCTGATTCACCCAAGGTAGAGAGTATTATTCTGGTATCGGATTCTGCGTGGTTTGAGTCTTCAAGTAGTTTTCAAAATCCATCTTGGTCAAGCTCAACTGAGGGGAGGGCATAGTCTGGTTCTGGAGTCTCCAGGCAGGGAAAGACTCGCCATGGGACCAAGGGAGTCTTAAAGTTATAGATTCATTATTGGTATCGAACCTGTAGGATATGATGAGAGCCTGTGCCTTCTATGTGGTAGAGATGTTCCCATGTTGCTTTGACTTTGTCATAACCTTTCCAGTGGATCAAGGATTGTCTCTTTCTGCGATAGATTAGATCTTTGAGTATCTTTGCAATGTCCCATTTGCCGTGTCGACGAGCATCAATAGTGAATGATTTTTTGATTTAGGTTCACGTGTTCCTTGAAGGCGAAGGAGTTTGGTCTTAGATAATTTTGATGATGCCAAAGACGGATCCATAGGTGGACACTGGCTATCACTGGAGGAACTATGAGTTTGTAGCGATTATAGCTGTTAGGCAATTTGCTCCCTGAGAAGGCTCCTAAATATGGTCCAACCAGCTTGTGGTTTTGTCCAATCGTATGTGCATCGAGAGCTGACTTGCAGATAACTTTAGTATCTTTAGCGATGATTGGGTGTCCATCCTTTCTTCTGTTAGTACTGGAGATACTTTGGCGTAGTCTAGCCTTCTTGAATGAATCTCTGGCAAGTAGTTGATTCTTCATGATCTGTGAAGCAAGGTTGACTGCAGCAGGTACTGAAGTGGGGAGAACTCAGGCGCTTGGTAGGAGGTTTGGTAATCTGCCAAATGTGGATGTTTAGAGGGAGAGTTCTGTGCAAACGCTAGGTGCGGCATTGATTGAAATTTGGACATGAGGCGTGTGGCGAACCCACTTGGTTCATTTAGGTTAACATAGTTCCTTAGGTACTGGGAAACATTGGTGATTCTGCGCTCTCTCTGACGATTAGTATGGTGGTTATAAGTTATATCTATATTGAGATCATCATTAAGATTCGCCATAAGTTGATTTCAAAAGCGTGAGATAAACTAGAGGTCTCAGTATGAGACTAGGGAGGTAGGGAAACCATGAATGGAGGAGACTCACTCAATGAGGGTATGTAGTGTTTTGACACCTGTGATGTTCTGGGAGTCTGGTATGAGGTAGCCAAAGCCACTAAATCAATTCAACACAACCATGAAGGGTTCTAGTTTGGAATTACAAGGAAAAGGTCCGATAAGGTCAATTGCAAGTGATGAGAATGGCAGACTGAGGAGAGGGAGGGGGGTGACTCATGCTTGAGGGAAAGTGGTAGGTTCCTTGTTTAGCTAACATCAGTAGTGTCTGCGGACATAGACTGTGAAATCGTGACCCGTGGAGAGTCAGTCGAAGTGTGTTCAAGTATATTTAAACCATTTCTTCTAACCTATAAGTACCATTGGTTCATGCGTAATGCACACAATTTCGCTTCAGGTGTTAGCACCTTCATAGCTTGCTTCATATAGGATATAAGGACAATCTGTACTGTAATCCTTACCCTTGCTGGCGAGAACTCTATCATATTAGAGCCAATCAGGGTTATCGATGGCCTTAGTAACTAGGTTAAGGAGACTGTCTCTCTGGGTAGTATTTCGAATGCTTCTGTACAACTTTCCTCCCATGTAGTTGGTAAGCTGAAAAGCGCTAAGGTCTAGGTATGAAGAAGGCTGATCAAAGAAGGGGTCCGGAAAAATGACAGCTGCGTTTGGTTTTGGTTGCTCACATCCTTGGTTGATATTGGGTATTTGTTTTTCTTTTCCCTTATCTATAAATTATGAAAGACTGTATAGACTTCATCATCATTGGTGGGAGGAGGAACCGCCTATCGGTATTATGCTCTACGGTTGGGATTATGAGTGGAGATATAGTTGGAAGAATGGTATAGTCACAAGGGTCTGGGAATAGAGTGAGAATCAGAGGGAATGTTTCATGTCTTCTTACTATATATGTTGGTTTGACATTCGCCCCAGATACCAGCAGTCCAGTGCATGGCTCAATATCTCTTGAATTGAATAAATCGGTCCTGATCATTGAATGAGGGTCGAGGAGGGACTGGTATGGGCTGAGGCTCAGGTTTAGTAGGTGTGCTGCTATGAACTATATTTCAGGAGGTGGTAATTTTAAGGCATTCTTGTTGGGTTCATTTAACGTAGTTAGTGATAGCATCAGGATGCAGTGGTGGTACATACCTCCTGAAGGATTGTCTATCCTAGCCACAAGGCCAGAGAGTTGAGCTTTACCTCGCTTAATAAGTACAGTGGCCTGAAATGGCACTAGAGGGTTGCGGAGATCGGAGGACGTCTCACCGATTTAACAACCTGGAATGATAATGCTTGCAAGCTCCCGGGTATCTTCTACTCCGTCCATAGCTTATTCAACAGTATCTAGGTCGAAACACGCTTCTTGGAAGTTGGATGGTCTTAAGCTGGAACCATGATGGGAAATCCACAGTGAGTAGTGTTCAGGTGTAAGACTGCTATAGGCTACTCGAAGTGTAATAGCAGGAGAGGGGTCTTGGGTATGGGTGATTTTGAGGTAGTGACTTGATCCACAATTCATTGCGGATGTGGGGGTCTTTCTTGCTTTCTTCTCTGTAGGGTCTTCGTATATTTGGTCTTCATCAGCTGGTGTATTTTCATAGATCCTCGATACTGCAACAGCTAGGCCATTGACTTTGCCATGTCTTTGTATGATTTTCAAATCATAAGATTGTATGAACATGCGGCATCTAGTCTGGGAATATGGTAGGTCAGTCTCCTTCAGGATAAAGGATTGTACTTTATTGTTAGATACAACAGTGCACTTGGTGCTATATAGAATCAGATAGAATGCCTCAATGGCATCCACAATGGCTTAAGGTTCCAATTCATGGCCAGGGTAGTGCAGCTGAATTGTTGCAAACTTTCTGCTGTAGAATACTACATGGTATGCTTGCTCAGTGGAGAGTTCTTGGCAAACCAATACTCCTACTCCAACCTTAAAGGCGACACGAATGAGGTATCTTGGATTAGCTGATGGTTCATCTGAGATGGGGCATAGCGGAATTGTATCCTTGGCCTGGCGCTCAACCTGTTTTCAGGCTTCATCCTACAGGGGTCGCTATTCAAACACTTCTTCCCAAATTTGGTTTATGCTGGGGGCAGTAGTCGAGGTAAGGTGTAGTAGGAATAATGCATGTTATATCACAACTGCAAAAAAGGTAGGAAGTCAAATTTTCAATCTTGGTATGGGCCAGTCTTGGATGGATCGAATTTTCGCAGGTTTGGCATCTATTCCTCCCTAATCTATAAGATACCCTAAGAGTGAGAACTTGGTGGGGAAAAATTTAAACTTTGCTAGCCATCTTTAGATATTGTGCTGTAGTAGTTTTCATAAGACTGATCTGATATGTGATATATGGTCCTACCCAGTTCCTGTGTAGATGGTAATATCATCCATGTATGCCTAAACAAACTTTTACAGAACTGCATCTAGGACAAACTCCACAACACTCATAGCAGTAGCAGAGTCATTGGCATCTCCTTGCAACAAAACTCTGCATGCAAAAGATCCAAAGGGCATTATAGTGGTGATGTACTTCTTATCGCTAGGGAGGACTCAGATTTGCAAGTACCAATTTGCTTGGTCTATGGTGGATCTGAACTTTACTCTTGCAACAATCCTTAGTATCACGACTTAGTTGGGAATCACTAATGGTCCTTGATTGTGGTATTGTACCACAGTACAAGCTCTGCAAGCAGTAGGATTTCGCCTTTAGGCTACAATTTAGGGAATATGTAAACTGGTTTGTACACCAACCTAAGATCAATGATACTATTTGCTTTAAAGTGTTCGATTAATGCACTATATGATGGTTTGATCTTGTCAGGGAATGAGAACAATCTCAGATTATGGTCTGAAATAGTATCTTTCAACTGGATGTGGTGGTTGACATCTCTCAAGCAGGGTAATTCCGCAGTTTTTTTGCCAGGGAATACTGTAGGGAAGTCAGAAATTAAGTCAGGGGCATCCGCTTCATTCATGGTTGAAAATTGTGCATGAGTTGCTTTCTGACAGGTCAAGGTAATTTGTTTGTTATTGGAGGTAATAATAGATTGACCACAATCTATTATACTATGGTGGGAGTTAAGGTAAAGCATTTCTAGGAAGATATCATAGTTGTCCAAGGAACAAACTAAGACTTCAAAGATATCGCTACTTTGCTTGTAAATCTATATGACAGCCTTTGCCACATGGATGATTACTGAGGTTGATCCTTGACCTACCATCTTCACGATAATAGAAGTTTTGATATCTCTGGTAGGGATTTACTAGGTAGCAACAAACCTTGCGGATATCAAGTTGTCACATGTGGTTCCTGGACCGATTAGTGTCTTTGCTTTACTATAATTGACTGTGATGTGTACTTGGAGGACTAGAGATTGAGTTCCACTAAGTCCTGGATCGTTTCTGGTAACTGTGACTGATTACTCCTTATAGAGATCGTCTTCCAGAGTGTGGTATATTATTCTCACATTCTTGAGTCTGTTGGATCTACCAGGACCTCCATTACCTTTCAGCTGGGTGTAATTATCCATCTTCTTCTCTAAGCAGTTATTGGAGTTGTGTCCCTGTTTTCCACAATAGTAACAGCCTTTGTCTCTCGTGCTCCGATGCTTCACAGGCTGGGTTTTTCTTGGATGTTGGGAGGAGTTGTTGGAGAAAATTGGTTGATATCATGGGGTGCTATGAAGGTGGAGCTGGGAAGCTTGTTGAAATACTGCATTAGTGGTTGCCTTGCCTAGACGATTTCTATCGAATCCTGTTTTGTGGGCAATTGCATCTCGTGTTTCCGCTATCTCCACTAGCTGATCAAAGGAGGTATCTGCTGTGCTATGTGGTTTCACTTCTGGCTTGAGTTTGATATCCATGGCATCTAGAAGTCTCTACTTCTCTGAATAGCTGAAATTGTTCCTGGGGGGAGACTTTATCTCAAGGTTGCAAATCTGATTACAGTAAAGGTTATTGTTGCTGTTTTTCCACCAGTAGTTTACTTGACGTGTAGCCTGTGTTCATAGATTCTATCTTTTGATGTCGATAGAATAAAGAATGCCTCAAATTTCTGTTTGATTGCTGCAAGTGTCTGGTTACCTTGAGATGCTTGATATTGAGTGATTTAAACGATGACTTTCCCTCTGCAATAGCCTCCATACTATTACAGGGTTTAATGGGCACTTCAGTTATGCCAAAGCTGGCGATCTATTGATGAACAGTCTTGAACTGTGACTTCATTCACAATGAGTCTTGATCCTTTTCTTCTCCTGTGAATGTAAATAGTTCAGGCTATTTAAAATGATTTTTCCCTCTAGTCGGACTGACATGGCAATAGGTGCAAAACATGGATTGTTAGTTGGCCTGGAAGGATTAGATATTGTTGGTGGACTAGGTAAATCGTTAGGTGGCGGGCTTGGTTCGGAGCGTTTTCTTCGTAGACTGAGTTGTTTAGATGGAGGAGCAGGAGGTGCTAGTCCAAGAGTGTAATTTTGACCAGATTCTGATTCTGATTCTGAGCTTACAACTTAATTGAATTAGACTTCTTGGTGGAACTGTTCTAAAAAGCTTGGATTGGATATTGGTCAGAAGCTAGGGCTAGGGCTTGATCTTGTGCTTGGTCTTGGTGCTCTTGTTCACAGCTGGTACTATGTACTGAAGATAATTCTGAATCCTCAGATGCTGGCGCGGATGGGGTATTAGCACTTTATTTTGGCCTCCAGTGGAGGAGACCTCTAAGCCTCTAGTAAGATGTAACATGTCTACATGTTCCGGTAACTCTATGCCCATTATCGTTAGCCTTTCCATTGTCAGATTTAATTCATTAGATTTGATTTTTTAGTATTTGATTTCCCTACCGGAATCTCTAGATTCCAGTGCCCTGATTGCTGTATGCTTTGGAGGATTGGCAGGATTGTGCCCTAGCAGTTCCAACAGAAGGAACAGGTCATGTATACCGGCGGTAGGATAGAGGCAGTGTTGTGGGAAAGCGCAAGGCTTTGCAGGACTATGGTAGGGCGACCGGATTCCGGTAGCAGTACACTTACTTGTAATGATAGTGGCTGCAGGTTTCCAGAGCCTCATCACTTGCAGGAAAGATTTTATGTATTTAAATGTTGTCTCCGAGCTAGCGTAGACATCAAATTTAGACATATGCCTAGACAGTGAAGACACTTGGTTGAACAGCGGTCCTCTTATTCCCCTTCGCTCTATAAACTATTCTATAGTACTCCACTTGTCTGCGCCTCTCAGCATGTCTTCCTTAGACACCAAAGCGATAGCATGTTACCACTTAGGCTCTGTTGTATATTCTTTCATACAGGCTAGCGCCTGTTACATTTTTTCCGCCTCAGCAGGTGATATCTGGTTCTCAGGATTGATAACAGTGGGTAGGATTGATCGTCCTTCCCTTTTCTAGATAACTAGTTAGAAGCAGGAACTGAAGGGAGAGACACCTGGCTCTAGAGCTACAAACATTATTGTAGACAGAAGAAGTCAGACCACAAGGTCAGGAAGGATATGCAGACCTCCCAGCAGACTTGGGAATACCCCAGCTTCAGACCAGGAAGGAGAAGGTAACCATACACCTATACCTAGACAAACTTTCCAACAACCAGGAGACCTTGACACAGACTCAGAAGAGGACCCTACATTAGAGCAAATCGTCTTAAGGGCAAGTTTGACAACAGAGACTGCTCTGGAATTGAGACAAAGAACTAGAAGCATGTTAGAAACAGTCTTTGGAACCCTACCACACTCTGCAGTACCTACATGAAGAGAAACACCACCTGGCGCATTCCCAGACTCCCTAGGACCCTCTAGACCACCACCAGTACCTTAGGGAAAAGGGAAATAATCAGAAACTCTCAAACACCTGCCAGCACCTCCGCCAGCATCTAGGACGATGGCTGCCACTCTAGACTAACCCATATAACCAAAGATCAAGGTTCTACAACCATCCAAATTCACTGGATAAGGCGAAGGTCTACAATAAAACAAATACAATGGCTTGTTTAGGGAGCTTAAGACGCACTTATCCTAGTATGATGTCCTTGATGATACAGAGGATGTGGTAGACTACTATGGCGACTTTCTATACAGGAAAGCAAGCACATAGTGCCTACCTCTACCTCATGGATCAGTTTGAAGACAACCAACCCTCCCTTCAAGAATTCAAGAATCGATTTTAGCAGCTTTTAGAAGCATCAATCAATACTGATAACATGTACCTCAAATAGCAGAAGACACAACAGTTCTCTTGAGGCAAGCCAGAGAGAATTTCCAAGATTGCTGGAGAACTAGAAGACCTAAGAGGGACCCAGCCTAGACACTCTATATCTGAGTATGCAAAAAGGCAAGGCTTTTTGGATGGCATAGATCATAGGCTTAGAAGAAATATGGAACTACAGATAAGAGATACCAATACCTGGAATCAACTTGTGCAACTGGCACAGAGATATGATGCAACAATGTTCAAGACAGGAGCCTATGGGAGTAGCTGCAGCTCCTCCCCCACCTCCGGAAACAAACCAAACAAAGCTAAGTACTCTCCACAACAAACCAGCAACCAACCAGCAGGAAAAGGCAAACCTCCTGCGAGAAAATTGACCCCTCCCAAGTATAAGAAGCCAAGCAAGGAGGAAATGTATCAACGCAAGAGAGAAGGAGCCTATTACTACTGTGGAGAAGCAGGACATATGGCAAATGATTGTCCAAAGAAGGAAATCAAGTCTGATCATGTTACAGTCACCCAGGACACCCACGATAGCGATGCAGAGCACTATGAGGCAGAAAGTAATGACACATTAGAATTGGATTTAAAGAATACTATGATAACTTACAAGACAACAGTAGGCGCCCCCAAGGAAGAGGCCAGGCCATTCCAAGCCTTAGAATTGACAATGCTAGTCAACAAGATACCCTTCAGGGTGCTAGCAGATACTGGAACCATTGGTGGTACACTGATTAGCAATCGCTTTCTCACAACAAATAATATCCCTTATACTAATATGAAGATGCCTACAACGCTCAAAATGGCTCTCAAAGGATCCTGATCAAGCAGCAATCACACCTGCCTAACAGATATCGAGATTGAAAGCATGCAGGTACCCAAAGTACACATGTACGTTACTCTAGTATCAAACTATTATATTATACTCAGTATGGATGACCTCATACACTTTGGAGCAGTAATAGACTGCCGTAAAAATGCCCTCTCCTTCCCTGACGACAAAGTCATAGTAAACTTCAATGAGACTAGCACCCAGCCTCGCTCAGCACTGGCCAAACAGGAAGATATTCCAGTTTTCCTCAAGATGTTAACTTAGGTTTTTGTCAAAGAAATACCTGAAACCATACCACCATTGCGTTGCTTTAACCCTAAATCTTGATCATCGGCCTAGACATTTATGTCAAGATGCCAACCTTCAAGACCAGCGATAAAATTGATCCCTAAATTCAAGGCATTGATAGAGAAGCAAATCAGGGCTGGGATACTCTACAGATTACAAACTCTGGGAGGTGCCATCATCTTCATCCAAGGGAAACCTGATGGCTGAATAAGACCATATGTAGACATTCGCAACAGGAATTTAAACACTAAGTCGGACGAAGCTCCAATCCCCAATCAGCAGCTCAACTCAACACTGTGGGTAAAGCCAAATTTCGAAGCTAGATAGACCTCAGTGATGCCTACTTTCAGACCTGGGTTGAGTCTAAGGATAAGAAGTATAACACTATCAAGACACCCTTGTGAGGCATCGCCTGCAAAGTAATGCTGCAAGGACACATAAATGCGCCAGGAACCTTTATGAGAGTCATGGAAGATACACTATCAGAAGAACCAGGAGTCTTTGTATAGGTATATATTGACGGTATCTTGATATATAAAGATACACATCAGGACAAAATAAACTATATCAAAGCGATCCGTAAGAATCTGGAAAAAGCGTAGCTATATGCTAATCCAAAGAAGAGTGTGTTCTTTGCAAAAAGCTTGATATCATAGGTCACCTGATAGATAATAAAGGCATTCACCCAGCACCACAGAAGATCAGGCGTGTTGAGGACTGGACAAGACCTCAGAACAGAAAGCAACTTCCGCGCTTTATGGGGATGGTTCATTATATCTCTCAGTTCCTGCCACATATTGCCACCATTACTGCACCACATACAGAGCTTTGTGGCGATGTTGAATGCATATGGACAGACTTGGAAGAAGCAGCCTTTCTAGCAATGAAAAAGGCGGTGAAAAATCATCAAGTTCCTAGACCTATTGACTATACCAACACACAACCAATCTGGCTATTCACTGATGCATCTCCTACCTCCAGTGGCACTTGGATAGTCCAAGCACCAACCAGAGATACAGTCATACTGGCAGCATTCCATTAGAGGAAACTGTTAGCCTCTCTGAGTAACTAGCCAACCTACCAACGGGAAGAACTTGCAATAGTTGAGGTTCTACATGCTTTTGCCCACCTGTTGGTATACACAAAGTTCACCATAGTCACGGACTATGAGAGTATTATAAAGCTCATGACAAAGAAAAACCTCATTGACTGGGAGGAAAGATGGATAATGTATCTTAGCCACTTTGATTTTAAAATGGAATACATGCCAGGAGTTTCAAATTTTGTGGTAGACTATCTATCCAGAGTTCATAAAACCAATTCAGGACCTGAAGATAAAATACTCCAGGACCCCATCTCTGAAAATTTAGATCTCCAGAACCACAACTCCAATCATATTCAAACCAACTACACTTCTTCCTTATATTATAGCCTTGATTCCGACAGTGAAATGGAACCCCTTGATGAAACACAGCATTCGCCATCACTCACTAGTCGCAAATTTATCTATAGCTCCTCCCCAGACTACTTAGCAAGCAAAGAGATAGCCGCCAAGGTAGTTACTCGCTCCCAAAAGCCCAAGAATAGCACTAGCAGCAATGATAGCAGCATCCAAGCAGGCAACTCTTGGGGAGACAATGCTACCTTGAACCTTCACCAGACTGCAAAGAAACGAAGCAATTTAGCATTCTATTGGACTACCTGCTATGACGACTAGTGTCTTACTCATAGGGACAGCAAGGAAGCAAATGGATACTTCCCAAAGGACTGTAACGCCTCCCTGGGTATATCACGCACCAAAGGGATATATCTCAGGAAGGTATAATGATAACTAACTCAGATCCCAAACTGTCACGACTTCAAGTAAGTCATAGCTAGCGGAGATCTCGATAGGTTGTCGAACTGCCGTCGATTACTATATCGCCAGCTTCTCTAAGTCCTAGACTTACCTGCTTTGTTTTCGTGCGAACTGGTAAGAAGCAACTGCTCAACCAAGTATATTGAAAACTCTATATGTCGAAGTCTGCCCTGTCTAAGCTCCAGAGGGGCAGTCTTTAAATACATGATCTCGCTTTTCCTAAGCTTTCCATCTTCTTCCATTTGATTTCCAATCAATGGACATAACCAAGCTCCGCTTTCAAAGTCCTCCAATCAAACAAATGCCTCATGCACCTAAACAGTACTGCAAACAAAATATGTATCATCCCGATACATGAACAAAACATAAAACATATCGGGTATCAGCCTGATACATGAAACCCAATATAAAACAAACTAAGGAGCAAACGATACTTTAAACCAACAACAAAACAAACTAACCCCTTTATAGTCCTGCTAGTTTCCGTTAGCCTTGTTAGCCTTAGCAATAGTAACCAATACCGCTTACACCCCGGAAACAAAACAACTGTTTCCAAAAACAAAAACCAAACAAAATAAAACCAATTTCCAAACATCAAAACCTCAATCAAAACCAAGTTTTGATAATCTCGCCATTATCAGAGACTACAGACTCGTCATAGTCGCTTTCCAAGTAGGGTTTCCAAAATCCATCGTCCACCTTTCCTTCATCAGCAAACTCCCTGAATACTGGTGTCTTTGGCGTGAATCCGATCTCGATATATTCAGTAATGATAGGAAACTCGTAGCCTGGACAGTTATCTGTCTACCATTCCTGAACTAGGTTAATAGCGTTCTCCAATCCTTCGACAGGCTTCCAGCTGTTCTCAGAATCTGTGTAAACTTTCCACTTAATAAGAAACTGGTCTCGTCCATAGTGCTGGCGGTGGTCCAACACATGTTCAACTTCCCATTCCGGTACTTCTTCAATATGGATGGGCACTTGTTTCGCATGTGCTCTGCCAGGGAATCTATCGTCATCGTTATCCATGAACCTCTTAACTGTAGAGCAATGAAATTCCCCTTCCTTGCGGCGTTAAATCTTAGGGTCCTTCTTAACTGTGTAGTTTTGTGTGTGGGAGTCGTATTCAAACACTTTGCAGGGTCCTCGCCATCGGGGTTCCACTCTCTTACTTCTACCAGATTCCGTAGCGAACAGGTCCCCCCAAACTAACAATCGTTAACCCACATTAATGGGTTTGTGGGTTGTCCTTCTTCTTGCTGCCATCCTGGTACTCCTAAATCTTGCCATCCCGCCAGATTGATAGTCCTCGTTTCACAATTCTTGGTGTCTGTTCTGGAAGTCATCGGTGCCAGGCACCTGGGTGTTTCTGACTCTGATAGTTGACAGCATAGGGTAATCTCGTCCATACACGGATTTGTATGGTGACATGTTTTGGATATCAGAATGTCCTGCATCCTCGTAGGCTGCTAACTCGGGAAGCGCAAGTAACCAGTTGTTCTGACACTTGTTAACAACATTCCTTAAGGCGGTCTTAAGTTCCCTAATTTTTCTCTCAACCTGGCCAATAGTTTCGTGGTGTCCAGGTACTGCCTTGATATGTTCGTTCCCCAAAGACTTCATGCTTTGGGCCCAAAATTGTGAGGTAAAATGTGGGTCAGCATCACTGATAATCGATGTAGGTACCCCATGTGGAGTCAAAATGTGGTGCCGGAGGAGGGTGAGGGTCTCGTGTGATTAACTGTTTGAATATGTAGGGGTAAACCAAGTGAATCCAACCGCCCTATCGACAACCATTGATACTGTATGGTACTTGTTGTTTCCAGACTTGTTGAATGGTCCTGCAAAGTCAATAGTGTAGGAGGTGAATATCTCTAAGGGTACATGCATAGACTGTGCCTCTCCTTCTGGTAGCTTGTTGTCTTCCTTATTCATTTAGCATAAATCGGATTAGCCAACATAGTCTCGAAAATCCTTCCTCATCTCGGGCCAGAATATGTATTCTGTAGCATAGCGTAGGTACATATCTGCGCTATAGTGTCCTCGGTTGTGAATCTCATCAATAACGATCTCCCTGAGTGTTATCCCATTCACTGCATGTCCCTTAGGTATGTATAGGCAATCGTGACCACACCAGGTCGTTGCATACATTAGCCCATCCCCAATCCTATAGTGGGATAGCTTGCCACCTCTCACGGTATTGCTCGCGTCACAAGCCTGCTTGTATAGGTCATCGTTCCTGTAGGCCTCTACCATCAGTCTTCTCCATTGGCTGCTCATTTCTGCCACTACTGCTGCTGTATCCCGTTGATCCTGTAGTCTCTCCAGGCATGGTACTTCCTCCTCCTCGTCCTCATAAACCTCCTAGAGTGTACGCTGGTGGTGAGGGAGGGTAGGTGGCTCGTTGACTGGTATAAGCCTTGGTTGGCCTAGTGCCGGATTGGAGTAGAGGGGTCGCTTAGGCTCCTTTGGTAGTTGTTGGTAAGGACTCTCCTAGTCCTGATAATCCGAACTCATGTCTCCTAGTTGTTCGTTCTTACATCGTCTGATAGCATCCAGGTCCAATTTCGGTTGTGGAGGTAGCAAGATGCTATTCCTTTGTTCGTAGGTAGAGACAAGCTCGGGTAGAACTATCTTGGCTTTAAGTTTCTCGTCCTCATGGATAGTACACTGAGGATCGTAGCTGGCGCTCAAGTGCATGCGCGGATGATTTCTCTCATCATCGCGATTCACTAGGGTGACTCAGTCTCCACAATCGTTTCCTGCCATGATAGAGCACTCTGCGTTATCCGATGGAAGTGGTTCTTCAATAGGAAGTGGTTCGAAGCGTGACATATTTGCGCATGTAAAAGATTTGTTATGAGGGTTTGAATCTTCTTCCTTGGTAGGGTCTTGGGCGTAGTTTGGTTCTGGATCAAATTGCTCATAAAGACGGGAAAGAGCGTCAGCTAAATAGTTTCCCTTCCCAGGCCTATAACATATCTTTGCATTGTATTTCCACAAGTGGGTTGGCCACCTCAGCTGCTTGCGTGAGGGGTTCTTGGCTGTCTCCAGGAACACCATTGGTTGGTGGTCGTTTATGATCGTAAATTCATGCCCTGCAAGAATTTGATCAAAGGAGGTAAAGGCATCCATAATTGCAAGTGCCACCTTATCGGTATGTCCGTAATTCATTTGTGAGTGAGTGAATTTCCTGTTGTGCAATGCCGTAGGCCTCGCCATTTCAGGTGTGTCTCCTTGTGCTACCCAAGCTCCTACCCCTGAGTCAGAGGCATCCGTAATGAGCCAAATCTTTTGTCCTGAGGTATGGTTGATTGGTCACATGACCTAATTCTGTTTAGCGATTTCCTTCACATTCTCGATGTATTGATCATGTGTTGGTGTGCAAACAAAGTCCTCATTTCCGGTAAGGTCCATCAAGGGTGCTGTTATAGTTGCGATATGTGGTAGGAATTGGCTAATGTAGCTTACCAATCCTAGGAATTCCTGGAGTTGCGTCTTATTCTTCTGTGTTTCCCACTCCTCAATCCTCGAGATCTTTTCAGGTGATGCTCTAAGACCCTTGTTATCGATAACATGGCCTAGTACTTGTAATTCTTAAGCAAAGAAGTCCGACTTCTTTCTGCTCGCAAATAACTCCTTTTTTTCCAACTTGTCACAGACCACTTTAAGATGTTTCAAGTGGTCGGACTCTGTATCGGAGAATATGAGTATATCGTCGATGTACAACTACACGAAATCTCCTAGGTAGTCGGCGTGTAGATCCGACATGATCCTTAGGAAAGTTCCTAGTGCATTCATATCTCCTTGTAACATAACCTTGCTGACAAAACCCACTGAGGGTGTTTTGAAACTGTTATATTTAACATCGTCAGGGTGCACTCTGGTTTGAAAATAGGCGTCGCTTAACTCAATCTTGCTCCTGTATCGCACCCTTGCTAGTGGATTGAGCAATCTCCTCAGGTTCGGAATACGTTCGTCATCCTTCCGAGTATTCACGTTTCTTGCTGTAAGGTCCCCTAGACATCTTATCCTGCCATCAGTCTTCCCTTTGACAGATACAAACATTGGTGCTGCTCCTGGTACTTCAGTTCTTGCAATGACTCCTTCACGCTGTTTCTGGTCCAGCCATGCTTTGAGACGAATCTCGTACTTTTCTGGTACTGAGTATGTTGGCATCGTCTTCAGATTCTATGGATCCATTAATCTGATTTGATAGTTGATCTTCCTTAAAGGTGGCAACCTTTCAGGAATCGGATCAGGGAATACCTACGGGTATTGTTCCATTATCTCTTTTGTGCTTGTCACAGCTGCTCGAATTCTGGCACTTGTTGGCGTGCAATTGACCGGTATCTTGTGGTCAGGGAAGTGAATCCTGAGCTTCCCACATTCGACTGATGCTTTGTCTCGTGATAGGAATGGCATTCCAAGCAAGGCATCATACTTGGCTAAGTTTCCCACCATCATTCTATTGCCTGTAGTCTTCATCTTCCCAATTGCTATGCTGACGTTGCATTCTTTCTGGGATTCAGATCGTGACCCTTTCATAGCCATAGGAATCGTTGCAGGAGTTGCCATTTCGGTACATGGAATTCCATGTGTAGTGACAAAGGTTGCGCTTAATAGGTCTGTTCCTATTGTTCCTGTATCAAATAGGACTCTTGCTTGTTTGCCGTTAATCAGGATCTTTCCTTCCAATGCTGTGTGACTCTTATCACCCTTGGGTAGCATGTTCTGTGACGATGCGTTGACCTCGACCTCTAAGGCATTGATATATACCTCATCTTCGCTACTGGCTTCTTCAACTTCATTCGATGACGTCTCCTTCTTGGGTGTCTTTCCTTTGCCTTTGTCGTTTTTGTAGGGACAATCCTTTGCCATATGTCCTCTACCTCCGCAAGTTAAGCATGCTCCCTATTCTCTTGGAGTCTGTGTTTTGCTTGATTCCTTTTTCTTCCATTGAGGTTTGTTGTCCTTCTTGTAGTTGTCTTACTTGTATCGATCTTTCTGCTTATCCTTTCCATAGGCAGCTGTATTGTGGTGGATTGCATCGACTCTCTCTCCATAGGATATCCTGGTCTGGATTGTTTCGCTAGAATCATACAATGTCTCGATGTTTCGTCTTAGCCTAGTTTGCATACATTGGAAGAACCTTTGGAAGAAGGCATATTCGGAAATGGTGCCTTCTGGTAGTCATGATCGGTACATCAACAGGTCGTTAGCCACGGCTGAGATGCGCTGTGTCTTTCCATTCTTGACTTGCTTAATCTCGTTGAATCCTTTGTAAAGGTCCTCCTTCTGTCTGGATGACTGGAATCATTCTCTTAACCAAAATATAAGCGGATATCTGGTTAAGTCTTCGCCATAGTTTTCTGCCGCCTGGAAAGTTACTTCTTGAGCTCTCCCTTCTGTATACAGTATCCAATAGTTTTCCGCTGCATCTATTTAGGAGTGGACTCCTTGTATTCTTAGGTATAACTGGACTGACTGGTACCAACGATCGAACGTTTCTGGTTTAAGGTCCTCTCCTTCACCACTGAACTTCTTTGGTGTAGGAACCTTGATGCTAAGCTTCGCTGTAGTTGCTGGTGTTGGTTCTCTAGCCACTGGCGCATTACTAGGTCCTGGGTTCGACATATAGTCTGAATCATAGAGCTATCTGAGCTCTCTTCACTGTGTGAGCTGCTTTGATCGTCCTTGGCTGTTGCTACTTGCTTTCGCTTCAATCCCTTTGGCATACCCGGGAACTCTCCAGGAGTTCTCGCTTTCTCTTTGGCTAGTTCCTTCCCTGATTCCGCTAGCAATTACTTTGCTTGGTCTCATGATAACTGTCTTCCTGCTTCATCTACTTTGAAGCTGGATGCCTTAGATTGTTTGCCTTTGGTGCTCTGACTGCCTTTCCTTTATGGTAAGTTCCTGTCGCAGGATCTGCTTACCTGACCTCGTCTGAAGTCACTCGTCACCTATTCTGGGCAACTGTTTGCAAGCCGGAGGTTTCCTAACCTCTGCCTGCTTCAAACTCAACTACTTGTTGAAGTTAAAAAAACGTAATGCCTCCCTTTGTGTATCATGCAGCAAAGGGATGCGTCTCGGAAAGGTATAACGATAACGAACTCAGATCCCAGACAGTCGGGACTTCAAGTGAGTGATAGCTACCTGATATCTCGATAGATTGTCAAACAGCCGTCGATTACTATAGAGACTGCTTCGCTAAGTCCTAGACTCACTTGCTGTGGTTTCGTGCGAACTAAAAAGTAGTAACTGTTCAACCAAGTATATTGAAAACTGTGTCTGTGGAAGTCTGCCCTGTCTAAGCTTCAGAGGTGCAGTCTTTAAATACATGATCACGCTTTTCCAAAGCTTTCCATCTTCTTCTATTTGATTTCCAATCAACGGACATAACCAAGCTCCGCTTGTAAAGTCCTCCAATCAAACAAATGCCTCATGCACCTAAACGGTACTGCAAACAGAATATGTATCATCCCGATACATGAACAAAACATAAAACATATCGGGTATCAGCCTGATACTTGAAACCCAACATAAAACAAACTAAGTATCAAATGATAGTTGAAAACAATAACAAAACAAATTAACCCCTTTCTAGCCCTGCTAGTTCCGTTAGCCTTGTCAACCTTAGTAATAGTAACCAATACCGGTTACAAGGACCCTGAAAAATGAAAGTAAGCAAAGAAAGTAAACGGAAAAACTGATACCTCAAAGGACAAAAGCATCCCTCCATCAAATGATAGCTCTATATCCCTACCCTCACCAAGAAACAAATACCTCAGACTTCCAGATATGTTAACTCCAGCTTCCCCACCTCCGAGTTCTCTAGGTTCACCAGCTTTTAAACTCCACTATAGTAAACCTAAAGCTTTCTGGAATTCACCAGAAACTAATAAGGCACAAACCTTCCTTGATACCCTCCACTCATCCCTTACGAGAAAATTCCGCCCCGCTGTATATTGAAGCCATCCAGAATGACCCTCTTTTCCGGTAAGTCCTGTAGACCACTGACATGCTACATTATTCAATCCAGGATGAACTCCTCATAGCTGACAATACCAACAGCTATTCTAACATCATTATTCCTATGGGACCCTTGGAAAGAGGGATATCCCTTCAGAATTCCATCTTTAAAATAGCTCATGAAGGCAAGGGATATTTCTCAACTCACTAGTCCTACAAGTTCGCCACTTGTTTCCTCTGGTGGACTCAGATGCATCATGACTCTATAGCCTACTACCACACTTGTGATCAATGCCAGATCAACAAGGAACCCACCATACTTCCAGACTGTAGATATCTAGCCCTGCCAGCACTTGAGGAAGCCTACCATTCCCTTACCATCGTTTTCGCTTGCCCCTTGAACAAATCAAACAACCATACAACTATCTTATTTAATATCGATCGCTTTACCTCCTACACATATCTTATACCACTAGAGGACTCTGCCACCTCCGAAAAAGTATTCTGCGTGCTCCAGAAGACGTGATTGGATGTTTATGGACATCCCATAAGCATAGTACTAGACCAAGACTACGACTTTATCTCCAAGTTCTGGTATTAGATGATTAAGTCAAGGGGAATCCAGGTCGGGATGGCAACTCAATATCACCACCAAACCAATGGTCAGGTATTGCTCCGGATTCGCGCCCTTAAACTAGGATCAGGAACTTCATCAACAAAAGACTGAACAACTAGGCTAATGCCCTCCCAGCGATAGCAGCAGCTATGAATGGTGCCCCCCATCAATCCTTAGGAATATCTCTATACTAAGGACCGAATGGACGCCCACGGAAGTTCCCCAATGCCGCCCTCAGACCCGCCAGCAAAGCACCAGCAGCGGACGAAATCAAGAACGCCTACAAAGCCACTAAGACGGTCGTCGATATGGCTAGAAATCAAGTGACATTCTGGAAGACTGTGCAAGCAGATAAAATGAGGAACCCCTATCGAAGACCATTCGACATTGGAACAAAAGTTCTTAATAGAGGATACCCTTAAACCTCCGAAACTGGACGTTCCAAGAAGCTAGAGCCTTGCTAGTTTGGACCCTTAAAGGTCCTAGAGCCTTGCTAGTTTGTACCCTTAAAGGTCCTAGAGCCTTGCTAGTTTGGACCCTTAAAGGTCATAGAGCAAGACTCTATTAGTATTAACTATAAGATTGAATTGCTATAGAGAATCGAGTGCCACAAGCCATACTTCCACATCTGATGCCTCAAGGAATACCATGAGAACGATCCCTAGAGAATTACATCTAGGAGGATAGATAGGCCGGCCCCTATACTGATCAACAATGCAGAAGAATGGGAAGCAGAGGAAATATGGGATTATCATCTACAGAACAACAGAGTCGAGTTCCTGGTACACTGGAAAGGGTATAAAAGGACAAATGACTCTAAGGACCCATTCGAGAAGCTTGAGAACTCAATGGAAATTATAGCGGAACATTGGAAAGAAAACTACAGCACAGAACTGATGCCTGAGATCACCTCCCACAATGTTATGACCTCTTGGTAGCCTTTGGAAGTCTCTGCAATCCCTTGCCCTAGAACCATTGTACACAACCATTTCTGGGAGCCCTATATCGAGGAAGAATATGATTCTACAGGCTCTGATGACAGCTACTTCAACACTGATGATGATTCTATGCGCTGGCCTTGGGAGAGCAGCGATGAGACCTATGGCCTCTGCAGAAGATAAGTTTTGTTCAGATTTAGAGAATGTAACATATGTAATTATTCTGGTACCTCTATTACCACTCTCGTTAGCCTTTCCTTCGTCCAATTACATACATTTGATTTGATATCTTTTGTATTTAATTTCCTACCAGAATCTCTAGATTCTGTCGCCATGATTACTGTATGGTTAGGAGGATCGCCAGGATTGTGCCCCCGGAGTTCCAAGGGAAAGAACAGGTTACGTATACCGGTAGTAGGATAGAGGCAGTGTTGGGGGAAAGCCATTTGCTTTCCAGGTCTCCCGCATTGCCTCAGGATTCCAGTAGCTGTACACTAACCGGTAATGATAGTGGCTGCCGGTTTCCAGATTCTCAGCTCTTGCAGGAAAGATTTCATGTATTTAACAGTGGTCTGCTGGCTAGCAGGAAATATCAGACTTTTGACAGATGCCTAGACAGTGAATACACTTGGTTGAATGGTGATCCTATTGTTCCCCTTGTCTCTATGCACCATTCTATTGTACTCCCATTGTCTTCGCCTCTCAGCAGGGTTCCCATAGACACCAAAGCGATAGCTGGTTACCTCCTAGGCTCTATTGTATAACTGTTCACACAGGCTAGCGCATGTTACATAAGGTGCCTTCTGGTATCTCTTGGAACCATATGGTTCCTTGCTAGGGTGAACTGGTCTCCCCTGGAGTCCACTCAAGGCCTCCTTTAAAACTGGGTGGAGTAGTAGTATTGCAGGGTCAAGGTAAAAAAAGGGTGATCTCTCCTCTACCGAAGATCAAAGGTATACTTGAGTGTAGGTCAAAAAATGTAACTTACTCTGTAGTATCTCGAGAATCCCAAAGGGACTCTAAAGATAATATTACGATAGGGTGAGAAGCGTCAATGTTAAGGTCTTCAATAGACAAGGTAAAAAGTATTGCATGAATATATTGACCATGCAACTTGTAGTATATAAAATTATAGTACTGTGAAGATTGATACTCCGAATCCTTAAGAGATTGTAGGCTCATTAAATACCAAGGATTGTAACTAGGAAAACTTAACCAAAGCTCAAACAATATATCCAACAAAGATGCTAACTGAGGCAGCATAACAAGGTAACCATATTCCGAAAACAGAGTGTTAAAAGTGACAGGATAGTGCTTACAAAACTAGTAATAGAGACCAAACAAGTAGGGAAAGCGATTATTAAGACTATCCAAAGCCAGTCGGTAGAGCAGGCAGATTGTGATACTCAAATGGGTAGAAGATATGTTGGGGTAATAATAAGCGAAACAAGGTAAGAATAACCATTTAGGAATATATAACCAAGTAGGTAAGGACAACCAAATACTATCGCTTATTTTGTATAAACACAAACAAGTAATAACTAACTTCATGTCAGTTATAATAGTGGAAACATGGTAGGATTCCGTTACTGGAACACAATTCAGAAGCCTGCTGTAACCTACTCCCAAGTATCTCGAGAATCCCAAAGGGACCCTGAAGATACTATTAGGATAGGGGGAGAAGCGTCGATGGATAGGTCTTCAATAGACAAGGTAAAAGGTATGGAACTAATAGAGTGACCATTCAACTTGTAGTATTAAAGATGATAGTCCTGTGAGGCTTGAGAGTCCGAATCCTTAAGGGATTGTAAGCTCTTTAAATACAAAAGATTGTAGCTAGGAAAACTAAACAAAAGCGTAAACATCCTGTCCAACAAACATGCTAACAGAGGCAGCATACCAAGGTAGCCATATTCCAAAAACAGAGGGTTAAAAGCGATAGGATGGAGCTAACAAAACAAGTAATGGAATCCAAACAGGAAGGAATAAGAGATCGCTACTACTATACAAATCCAGTAGGTATAGCAGGAGGATAGCGAGACCCAACTGGGTAGAAGCAAGGAGGGGTAGTGATAAGCGAAACAAGGAAAGAATAACCAGTTAGGAAGTCATAACCAGGTAGGAAAGGACAACCAAATAGTAGCGCTTATCAGGTATAAACCCAAATAAGTAATAACCATCAAGTCAGTAGTAATAGTAGAAACATAATAGGATTCCGTTACACCTGCCCACCCTACCACTTAAGTTACCACTCTCCCCCAACCTTCCGCCCTACAGTCTACCTCTGCCCTCAATCCTACTGCCGTTCCTTCTGCCCCCCTGCACTTCACACTGTTGGTCCGCCAACTTGGATAACTGTGATGAAGAATAGGAGAGGTAGGTCACCGACCGTCCCTTAGCCCACAGTAGCTCTGGCCAAGGCCCGATCAGCACTCAAGTCTCCTCCATCTAAAAGGGTCATCACTAACAAAGCGAGTAGCCTAATCATCAAACGAAATGCTTTAACCTTCACCTCCTTAGCTGTAGAGCTTAGTGTAACTGGGGCACACTGTAGGCAGATAGATCCTAAGGTTGCGACTGAACTAAAAGAGTCCAAGTAAAGTTTAGGGAAGGTAATGATATAAATAATTGAATAAAATAATCTTAATTAATCTTATTAGGCCGAAGCTAGACTTAATTCAAGTTTTTCTTGATAGGATCGTTCATTATTTAATTAGAGTGCCAATCGTGTTTATTTGAGTACAATTATCAAGGCTTTCGACCGTGTTCCCTACTCTGTCTATAAATGAGCACACTTCTCCCCTCAGGATGTATCAACACACCACATCCTCAATGTCAAAATCTGTTAAGGTTCGACTATCTATATCGCGCAACCGGCAACGATATATGATTCAATCTATCAAGACACTTGCTCACTACTATTGCGACTACTCCAAGTCCAATAGTTTTCCCGAG
>QFET01012360.1:0-19470 GCA_003316355.1 Tuber calosporum
AACCCGGAAGCATGGTTAGGCAGGGTAACCCTTTAGATAGGGTAACCCATCTCCTCAGTGAGGCAGGGTAACCACTTAGGCAGGGTAACAGGGAGCTATAGGAAAACATGGTAAGCAGTTTAGAGGCCGCCGGGCGTGCTATATTCGTGTAACCAGCTGTTTCTAGCTCGTGGAATCGCGTGTAACAAATAGGTCAGTTACGCGGAACCTTTTAGTGACGCAAAAGGGCGTTACACAGACTTCCGCAGCAATTTGCACCATGGTAGGGCCCAGTTACCCTACCTTGGGGATCGCGGATGAATTCGTAGACCTCAAGTTACCCTCCCCTAACGTTACGCGAAACGCGCAATCCTACTACTAGTACCCTAGGGTGGTTGGAGTGATTTTGGCGCGTCCAACACCCCCTTGCGGCTCCCATGTTCGCCCCTTGCGACGGGTGGGAAAGGGTGACAGTTGGTAAAAGCCTAACAAAACTGAGAAATCGAAGGTGGTAGCATAACCCCGTATACGTCACCACCGTCCTTCCGACCAGATGCTGTCCGCAGGATATATATAGGAGTGGGCGACGGCCGACCTGGGCAAGTTGTTAGTATTGACATCAGATGGCCTTCCGAGGGTACTCTAGGTGCCTATAATCCCTATAGGAGGTATGGGGGTCCCACGGAATAGCTATCTGAGAGTCGGGGATAAACGGAAGTTTGTCTGGATAAAACTCAACTACTTACACAACGATAGCCCAGGCGCTATACCATTACTGAGGGACGTTTCAGGACTCTAAGAGGCATTAAGTCTTATCACGGCTAAGGTGATCCCTGAAAGGTTGGCTATAGGTAGCGCCTATTTAGCCAACTCAGTAAAGACACTTACCTGGGGAGCTACGCAGTCATAAGAAAAGCTGCCGATAGGCCAAGTAGACACAGTTGACTGCAGTGCTTGCATAGACGGAAAAGCCATAGGGCTACTGAGTCTCATACCTAGGTTTGGGTTCAAAGTCGAATTGTCAGTTGGCCATTGACAAGACGGCGATCGTAAAGGATTTTCTCTCCTGCAGGCATAATCAAAATGCATTGCAGAAAACCTTAATGATTGAACGGAATCAACTTATCTGAGCGATCCACCGGCCCTGAAGTTAATTCCGGAAGGGCCATGTGTCAGATGATCCCTGAATGGAGAAGGGAGCTCTCTTAACGGTCGGAGTAGGGATGGGTGTCGTTGGCTTTATAATTCTGCTTAAGTAAACGCGAACGGCACTCTACTCTGATAACCAACTATTCTCTTGAGAAGACTTGAATTGAGTGAAGCTCTGGCTTAACGATATTAAGTTTTATCATTTGATTCAATTATTTTATCTTTACCTTCTGTGAACTTTGTGTTGAGTCTTTTGGTGCAGTCGCAACTTTAGGATCCATCTTCCTATAGGGTGCCTCTGTTATATATGGAGGTAGCAAGATGCTATTTCTTTCTTCGTAGGTAGAGACTTGCTCGGGGAGAACTATCTTGTCTCTAAGCTTCTCGTCCTCATGGATGGTACACTGATGATCATAGCATGCGCTCCCGTGCATGGCCGCATGATTTCTCTGATCATCGCTATTCTCTAGGGTGACTCTGTCTCTCCAATCGTTTCCTGCCCTGATAGAGCAATCTAAGTTATCTGATGGAAGTGGTTCTTCAACAGGAAGTGGTTTGAAGCGCAACATATTTGAGGATGTAAAAGGTATGTTATGAGGGTTTGAATCTTCTTCGTTGGTAGGGTCTTGAGCGTAGTTTGGTTTTGGGTCAAATTGCTCATAAAGACAGGAAAGAGCGTCAGCTAAATAGTTTCCCTTCCCAGGCCTATAACATATCTTTGCCTCGTATTGTCCCAAGTGGGTTCGCCACCTCAGCTACTTGCGTGAGGAGTTCTTGGCCGTCTACAGGTACACCAATAATTGGTGGTCGGTTATGATCGCAAATTCATGCCCTGCAAGAATGTGATCAAACGAGGTTAAGGCATCCATAATTGCAAGTGCCTCATTATTAGTATTTCCGTAATTCATTTGTGAGTGGGTGAATTTCCTGCTGTGCAATGCCGCAGGCCTTGCCGTTTCAGGTGTGTCTCCTTGTCCTACCCAAGCTCTGACCCCTGAGTCACAGGCATCCGTAATGAGCCATATCTTTTGTCCTGAGGTATGGTTGATTGGTCTCATGACCTGATTCTGTTTAGCGATTTCCTTCACATTCTCGATGCATTGATCATATGTTGGTGTCTAAACAAACTCCTCATTTCCAGTAAGGTCTGTCAAGGGTGACGTGATAGTGGCGATGTGTGGTAGGAATTGGCTAATGTAATTTACCAATCCTAGGAACTCCTGAAGTTGCTTCTTATTCTTCAGTGTTTCCCACTCCTCAATCCTACTGATCTCTTCAAGTGATGCTCTAAGCCCCTTGTCGTCGATGACGTGGCCTAGTACTTGTAATTCTTAAGCGAAGAAGTCCGACTTCTTTCTGCTCGCAGAGAACTCCGCTTTTTCCAGCTTGTCACGGACCGCTTTCATGTGTTTCAAGTGGTCGGACTCTGTATCGGAGAATATGAGTATATCGTCGATGTACACCCACACGAATTCTCCCCGGTAGTCGGCGAGTAGATTTGATATAATCCTCATGAATGTTCCTGGTGCATTGATGTCTCCTTGTAACATAACCTTGCTGACGAAACCTTCCAAGGGTGTTTTGAAACTGTTATATTTAACATCGTCAGGGTGCACTCTGGTTTGAAAATAGGCGTGGCTTAGGTCAATCTTGCTCCTGTATCACGCCCTTGCTAGTGCATTTAGTAATCTCCTTTGGTTCAGAATAGGTTCGTCATTCTTCCGGGTATTGTTATTTTCTCGCTGTCAGGTCCGCTAGACATCTGATCCTGCCATCAGTCTTTCCTTTGACTGATACAAACATTGGTGCTGCTCCGGGCACTTCTGCTCGTTCAAGGACTCCTTCTTGCTGTTTCTGCTCCAGCCATGCTTTGAGTCGAATCTCGTACTTTTCTGGTACTGAGTATGTTGGCATCGTCTTCAGATTCTCTGGATCCTTTAATCTGATTCAGTGGTTGATCTTCCTTAAAGGTGGCAACCTTTCAGGAATCGGATCTGGGAATACCTTCGGGTATTGTTCCATTATCACTTCTGTGCTTGTCACAGCTGCTTGAATTATGACACTTGTTGGCGTGCAATTGACCCATATCTTGTGGTCAGGAAAGTGAATCCTCAGCTTTCCACATTCGACTAATGCTTTTTTTCATGATAGGAATAGCATTCCAATCAAGGCATCGTACTTGGCTAAATTTTCCACCATCATTTTATTGCCTGTAGTCTTCATCTTCCCTATTACTATGCTGACATTACATTCTTTCTGGGATTCAGATCCTGACCCTTTCCTAGCCATATGAATGGTGGTAGGAGTTGCCATTTCAGTACATGAGATTCCATGTGTAGTGACAAAGGTTGCGCTTAATAGGTCTGTTCCTATTGTTCCTGTATCAAATAGGACTCTCGCTTCTTTGCCGTTAATAAGAATCGTTCCTTCCAATGCTGTGTGACTCTTATCATCCTTGAGTAGCGTGTTCTGTGCTGATGCATTGGTCTGGACCTCTAAGGCATTGATATATACCTCATCTTCACTGCTGGCATCTTCAACTCGATTCGATAATGTCTCCTTTCTTGGTGTCTTTCCTTTGCCTTTGTCGCTTTTGCTAGGACAATCCTTTGCTATATGTCCTTTACCACGCAAGGTAAAGCAGGCTTCTTTTTCTCTTGGAGTCTTTGTTTTGCTTGATTCCTTTTTCTTCCATTGAGGTTTGTTGTCCTTCTTGGAGTTGTCTTCCTTGTATCGATCTTTCTGCTTTTCCTTTCCATAGGCTCCTGTATCGTGGAGGATTGCATCGACTCTTTCTTCATAGGCTATCGTGGTCTGGATTGTTTCACTTGAATCATACCATGTTTCGACATCTCGCCTTAGCTTAGTGTGCATACATTGGAAGAACCTTTGGATGAAGGCATATTCGGAAATAGTGCCTTCTGGTAGTTGTGATCGGTACATCAACACGTATGTAGCCACCGTTGTGATGCGCTGTGTCTTCCCATTCTTGACTTGCTCAATCTTGTGGAATCGTTTTTAAAGGTCATCCTTCTGTCTGGATGACTGGAATCGTTCTCTTAACCAATCAATAAGCTGATCTCTGGTTAAATCTTCGCTATAGTTATCTGCTACCTGGAAAGCTGCTTCTTGAGCTCTCCCTTCTATGTATAGTATCCAATAGTTTCCCGCTCCGTCTGTTTTGGAGTTGACTCCGTGTAGTTTTAGGTATAACTGGACTGACTGGTACCAACGATTGAACACTTCTGGCTTAAGGTCTTCTCCTTAACAACTGAACTTCTTTGGTGTAGGAACCTTGATGCTCAGCTTGGCTGTAGTTGCTGGTGTTGGCTCTCTAGTCACTGGTGCATTACTAGGTCCTGGATTCGACATATCGTCGGAATCATGAGAGCTATCGTAGCTCTCTTTGCTGTTTGAGCTGCTTGGATCGTCCTTCGGTGTTGCTACTTGCTTTCCCTTCAATCCCTTTGGCGTACCGGGGAACTCTCCAGGAGTTCTCGCTTTTTCTTAGGCTAGTTCCTTCGCCGAATCTGGACGCAATTGCTTTGCTTGGTCTCTTGATAACTGTCTTCCAGCTTCGTCTACTTTGAAGCTGGATGCCGTAGATTGTTCGCCTTTGGTGCTCAGACTGCCTTTCTTTTTGGTAAGTTCCTGTCGCAGGATCTGCTTACCTGACCTCGTCTGAAGTC
Organism: Tuber calosporum; assembly: GCA_003316355.1. Classification (NCBI taxonomy): domain Eukaryota; kingdom Fungi; phylum Ascomycota; class Pezizomycetes; order Pezizales; family Tuberaceae; genus Tuber; species Tuber calosporum. The sequence goes on from QFET01012360.1 coordinate 4,818, forward strand.
TCTCGTTACCTATTCTGGGCAATTCTTGCAAGCCTGAGGTTTCCTAACCTCTGCCTGCTTCTAACTCAACTACTTGTTGAAGTTAAAAAAATGTAACACCTCCCTGGGTGTATCAGGCACCAAAGGGATGCGTCTCGGTAAGGTATAACGATAACTAACTTAGATCCCAAACTGTCCGGACTTCAAGTAAGTGATAGCTACTGGAGATCTCGATAGGTTGTCAAACACCAGTCGATTACTATATCGCAAGCTTCTCTAAGTCCTAGACTTACTTGCTGTAGTTTCGTGCGAACTGAAAAGAAGTAACTGCTCAACCAAGTATATTGAAAACTCTGTCTGTCGAAGTCTGCCCTGTCTAAGCTCTAGAGGGGCAGTCTTTAAATACATGATCTCGCTTTTCCAAAGCTTTCCATCTTCTTCCATTTGATTTCCAATCAACGGACATAACCAAGCTCCACTTGTAAAGTCCTCCAATCAAACAAATGCCTCATGCACCTAAACGGTACTGCAAACAAAATATGTATCATCCCGATACATGAAACAAAACATAAAACATATCGGGTATCAGCCTGATACATGAAATCCAACATAAAACAAACTAAGTATCAAATGATACTTGAAACCAATAACAAAACAAACTAACCCCTTACTAGCCCTGCTAGTTTCTGTTAGCCTTGTCAGCCTTAGCAATAGTAACCAATACCGATTACAAAAGGACAAAGAACCCAGGATGGGGAGGACGAGGTAGGCCATGGTATCCTGCGGGAGGTAGGTGCTGACAGGAGATGAGGGAGGAGTTGTTTTCCAATGGACGGGATTGATATTGGACAGGAGGCATCTTGCGAGGTGATGTTACAAGTCAGGGGTGCAGGTTTGGATGTGGGAAGGAAAGTCCTGGGGGAGCCACCCTGCGGCGGGATTGATGGTGGGTTGGGCACACACCAGTCTGAGTGCAGCAAGCCTACACCGGTGAGAGTACAGGATAGTGATAGGTGGGAGGCAGCTCTCCAAGGAGAGGACAGAGAGTCAGGGAGAGCACTAGCAAAAAGTAACCCATCTCTGGGTTTGATGCCAGAATACGTCTATGTGTCGTCGCATTCCGCACTTCTAGCTTCTAGCTAATTCTTTTATTTTTTTATATTATGTATTGCTTGTTAAGGTACAAGAACTTGCATAGATCCTGAGATATGGCATAAAGAAAACTTAAAATCCAAAATGAACAAACAAGGGAAAGAACACCTCCAAAGCTCCAAAAGTGCCTTGCATAAGACACATCACTACATACGGTTAACCAACAAAAGTAAATAAACCAAACTAAGACTCGATAGAGCCTACCTGCAATTAATAAGGAAAAACACACTCTCCACAGCACCATAGCTGAACCAAGGCAAATAAAAATACAAGCTAAAGAGGCCGAGGCGGAGATGAAGACAGAAGGTGAGGAGCCATAGAGGAGGCAGGAGAAGAGGGGATAAACATGAGGGAGGGGGAGCAGTGCACAGGTACAGGCATGAGTGGGAGGAAGGCGGTACCGGTCTCGCGGATAAAGCGACCAAGGGCAATAAGCAGTCAGAGAGATGACCACAAGGGGCCTCAGGTCCAATATCAGTAACCCCAAGAAGGAGGCGGGCTAGTTCAGGGAGTGTTGAGGGACAGCGGAGGATAGCATGGCTGAACGTCTCATCCTCGTGCCCGCAGTAGGGATAGAGTGTAGGGATGCCGGCTGAATACCAGGAGGGGTGGGCTGCAAGATAGCTCTTGTAGGAGTGCAACTGGTGAACACGCCCAGCAATGAACTTCCCAAGGCCCATGAACGGGTGGGGCGACAGGCGACTCAGAAAATCGTAATAGTCAGGAGAGGAGGCTGTGGCCAGCCAATTGCTGAGGAGCAGATCATAGGTCTTCCTACATAGCGTGCGGTAGGCCGAGGTCATAGCGGTGGCTGCGGGTAGAGGAGTAGGAAAGGAGAGGAGGTCTGTTCTGATCAAGGACGCATAAGAGAGTAAGCCCAGGAGTGGAAGAGCCATGTGTACCAAGGCATCGATAGGGAGGTGTGTGTATACCGGCGGAGAGGGGGCAGGATATCGATAACTTAAGGGCATGACTTGGGCTGCAGGCGCCTGCAGAAGTGGAGGAAAGAATCTTGCGTGAGGAACCTGAGGAGGGAAGGGAAGTCAGAGGGGAGGTAAGCAGGATCAGGGCTGGCAGAGGGAGGAAAGTAAATTAACCGCAGGGCGGCCAACCGGCGGCGATGCCTGACCCAGCAAGCAACCAGCGGGATACAAGCCTCTGCTGAAAGGATTGGTGTTGGTGTAGACTGGAAGCAATTCGTAACCCTGCGCTAAACAGAGTGCCAGAAGACCTTCATGCGGTCCACCAAGGAGCGAGAGGGGACCGGAAGGTCAGCACCATAGAGATGAATGGGGAGCAGTAGTGAAACTGCTAGCCTGTGGCAAAAGTGAGGGGAAAGGCAAGCCCCTGGAGGGGAGAGACGTTTAACAGTAGAAATAGCACCCTGGGCTAGGGAGAGGCGACGAGAAAAGTTAGCATGAGTTGAAAGGGAGGGAGTAAACTAATAGCCAAGTCAAAGGACCTGGGACTGAGAGGAAAAAAGCAAGGAATCAATAGCAATAGGAGAAGCATCAAAATCCCCATACTAAAGTAGAGTCCTCCAGTGCATCAGCTCAGTCTTAGGGACAGAGGAGGAAACACTATGTTAGGAGTCCCTGTGCTTTAGCTGGGTGTAGATAGACTGTAGGGAGTGAACGTTCCCACGATAGGAAGGAGAGGCCACAGTAATGGTAAAATCATTAACATAGGAAAGAATAAGCCCCCTCGGGACTGAGAAATGCAAAGAAGACACATAAATAACAAACAACAATGGAGACACTGGGAACCCTAGCGGGGTGAGCACCGAAACAGGATAAAAGATCCTCGGAGAACCCTGAAACAGTAATGAGCAGGAGCGCCCAGTGAGGAAAGACCTGACCTAGGCCACAAGGTAGTGGTTGACCTGTTTGCGCATGAGGGACTGAGCCAAAAAAGTAGAATCAAAGTTGTCAAAACCCCGGTTGATGTCGAGAAACAGGGTTGAGACCTATAGAGGAGGGCGTTGAAAGGTGCGGATAGTTTGTACCAAGGAGGCACAGGGGTCAAAGGAGGAAAGACCATGGAGGGAGCAACACTGATTGGAACTTAGGAGACCAACAGGGCGAGCGATTGGGTCGAGGTGTGAAGCAATAACCCTTTCCAAAATCCTGGACAGGGTTTAAAGGAGGACAAAGATGTGGAAGGAAGAGGGGGAATCATCGGAGGCCTTGCCAGGCTTATCCAGGATAACCCCATTCGCTTTCATCAGGGACTGTGGGTGGAAACTAAATTGGAGGAGTAGGCCAAGGAGTGAAGTAAGGACAAAGGGGTTAGTTGCATGTACCTTCTTCTGGACTGAGTAGGGGATAGTGTTAGGGCTAGGTACGGAGGAGGGAGATAAGTGAGTGAGGTAGGATGCCACTTCTTCAGGGGTGAGGGGGGGGGGCAGTCACCATAAGGACGAAGGATGGAGGGAAGGGAATTAGGAGACAGTGAGGGAAAAGGTGGTCGAGGAGGGCATGGTTCATACCCTCTGGAGTTTCGGCCCCTGGGAGGGAGTGGAAAAGTGGGGTTGGGCGGCTTAGAGCTACCCTTTTTGTGGTAAAGATTGTACTGGGGGTTGTTGCCAGAAGGAGGTCATTCCTGTGTGCCTTCTTCGCAGCAATGATAGCTTGGAAGTAACCTCGCTTGGAGAGACGAACTGCTTCTAGGGCAGAAGTGGGTTAATCAGGGCGCATGGCCGTTCGAGAAGCAGTGTGGAACTCCTTGCGAAGGGTAGATAGCAATGGGGTCCACCAGGGCAGAGCATGTAGGGAGGGGCGGGACACCGAAGTGTGTTGACGGAGGAGGGATGACAGCCGGGAGGAGTGACGGTCGTACCAGATACACAGGGAGGAGGACATGGGAAGGAGGGGGTGGTTGGACGGAAAAGAGTTTGAGATGCTCTTCAAGAGCAGGCAACTCGGTCAAAGCCCAGTTAGGAGATAGGTGAGGTGGAACCACTGAAGGGTGAGTGAAGGTGGGAGAAATGGGCACATGGTTAGAGCCAGTGGAAGGGAGGGGGGTGTCCCAAAACTGGAAGTGAGGGTTAGGCAAGGGGAAACAAATGCCAGGTCAATAATACTAGGGCATGTACAGCCCCTAAGGGGGAAACGGGTGAAGACACCAAGTATGTTCAGGAGTGAAAAGCCAAGGGTACAGGCCATATTGGCATAGGGGAACAAGGCAGCCAACTCCTGGTGAGAGAAGTCTCGCAAGGGGTTGGCAGCGGGAAGATGAATATTGGAATTCCCAAGAGCGAGGATAGGAAAGTCCACATAGGGGAATTTAACTAAGGGGGGGACTGTGTGACGTGGGAAAGAAGGGGAAACCCATGTACTGTAAGAGTTAAGGATACGAAAACAAGAAAAAAAAAACTCAAAAACAGTTGAGCATTGAAAGAAATCCAAGCCCATGACATCCCGCCTGTCAAAGAAGACAGGAAGGATGATACAGGACTTTAACAAGGAGGCAGAAACATAAAAGGCAACCTTAGGGGAGTTAGAGGAGAGGAAAGGAGGGTGAAAGGAAGTAAACCCAGAGAATGCAGGAAGACGACCATTATACATGGGGGATCTTGCAGGCCGACCACGGAGGGGGAGAGTGACAAGCCCGCAAAGGAGTTAACTATGGAAAGACACACATCCCAGCTCCCAAGGCTGTGGTGTTGAATGAAGGAAAGAAGTGAGTGCAAAGAAGGAGGGGGTGGGACAGGAGAGGCGTAAGCCATTGGCGGGCAGAACCCGAACCACGGTGGGAGGATGTAGTGGGAGAGGGAGCCTCCGATGGGGGGGTGCAACCCTGCCTTGAGGGGACAGGCTTAGGTGGGGAAGATCCACATGAGGGAGGGGGAACATCGAGGTGGAGGCTGGTCAGAAGGGACCTTGAGGTCCTACCAGGCCGTGTGGTCTCTGGGTCAAAGGGGGGGTCGAGCGAAGGAGTAATAGGTGGAGCAGTAGTTCCAAAGGGAGCAGCGGCGCTCGAGGGCCCGAATGTGGCACCATAATCCTGTGCGAGATCCATGGCAACAGGACAGAGAGGGGACTGTGGGCATGATACAGAGGCAAGGGCTGAGCGTGGTGGGGGAGCAGGGGAGTTACAGCAATCACAGTGCCTGGTGAAGTGATCCCCGCAACAGTTTGAACACCTGGCAGGAGAGGAAACACAGCAGTTAAGGACAGGTTTGAGGATGCCTCCCTTGAGGCAAGTGGAGTTGGGACAGTGGTGATCTGCTCTAGTGTGAGGTAGAGAGCACAAGGGGCACATAGGGTGATCCACCTTGCACCTGGGGCCAACATGGCCAAACTTCCAGCAGTTGAAACACGGTGTAAAGGCAATAGAGGAGAAGGCCCACTCAGACCTACAATTCTGGGAGAGGAGGAGATGGAGGGGACGAAACTGTCAAGATCTGTGGGGTCTGCTGTAATGATCAGGAAGATAGAGAACTTGCCCATCCTGGAATCCTTATCAGGGTTGAGGAACTAAGCAGAAAGAATGGAGATACTGGTCGAGTTTCTGATGGAGGTGGAAAGGCTTACAAAGTGATCATTGTCGTCGTCAGGGAGGTAGACCAAAGGGACAGATAGAATAGTGACCTGAGTGGCAATGGGGGCAGGGCGAAAGGCCAGCGATGTGTTATCCCCAAGTGGGAAAGCCTGGTTGAGGCGAAGAGAGAGGGCATCAAAGTAAGAGGCATGTGAGAGGACGGGTACAGACAGGTCACGGCCAAGGAGAGAAATAGTACCACAATCATTAACCATAGCAGTAAAAGGTTGGGGCAAAGAAAAATTAGCTGCACCCAAGACTAAGGCAGCAAGACCAGGCAACAGGCCAGCAATAGTAAGAAAATTTGCTCTGAAAGCAGGTGAAGAGTGGGGGGCATAAAAACGGTGTGATGAGGCAGGTAGAGGAGGGGGGATCTTTTCTTTGGCAGCCAGGGTGGGAGAGGCAGCCTGGGCATCCTGGGCAGCAGAGGGACACACGGAGGCCGCAGTACCCTTTCCTTTCCCTTTTCTCCCTCCAGCCCTGCCGAGGACAACCTGGTGGGTGCCAACAGCAAGTTTGTCAGAGAACAGGGGATGGGTGGGGTCAAAGCCATGGATAACAAGGGGAGTGTTGAAGGAGGAGGAAGGAATACAGGTGGAGGGGACGGGCCAGGGGCCAGAGTGGGGGGAGGAGGGCGGAATGCAGGGTGACCATGAGGACCGGGAGGCCCACACCCCAGTGAAGCAGAGGGGGTGACAGGAGGTATAGGGAGTGCAGGCTGAGGATAGGTAACTGTCACACAAGAGGGAAATGGTACACATTATTTGATGTGATAGTAAATAGAACAGGGAGGTTACTATATGACTACAACCCATGCTGGCAAGAAGTAGTGTCTATAGCAGAGCTGCTCAGCCTCGGTGAAAGATCTAGACTCTAAAGTACGGAGTACTAACACTCTTAATAATCCGAATGCAGATGCACTTGAGTGCATATATGCATGAAAGATGGCCATCCAGACTGATCAACAGGTATTCTTTAAGATGTTTGCAACTGGGCTACATCAACTTGAAATTAGTTTATTTGGCAAATGAATCGAAGGCTATTTCCTGTTGGAGTGCTAGACACCCTCAGAATACTAAATAGGTCGGCGGATCTTTTGACCGAGCAGGGCATATATTTTCAGGGTAAAACAGGGTTTCCACTTTCTATGACTATGACCATAGTATCTAAGGATACTTCATAAATATGGCTAACATAAATAATGAGATAATTGTATAAATAGCTAGCAGTTCCCCATAGTTAAGGGATCATCAAGCAACGGAGAAGAGACCTTAACAATATATTCAGTTATTAGTTAAAACAACTTTAAAGCATTCGAGAACCAGCTTTACCTTTTATCTTTATTCTTACCGGAGCTTTCCTGACAGTTCTCTTACCGTCTCAATATAAGCACAGCCTAGGCATTTCAGCAGTACCGAATTGGCTACCCCGTAACACCATATAGTTATTCTCTTGTCACCAAAGCTCTTCAGTATTCTAAACTGCTGTTTTATCATCTGCCTGTAGAATAGCACAATGCTCAGAGCTTTCACCAGTGTAAACATTACGGGCACTGTCGACCTTACAGTTTTGACAATGTATTTCCTGCCTGTTGTGAAGGATTCACCCTGGACATACATGCAGTAGCACTCAGACACTTACAGGCTATACACAACAAATATACTGAAAGAATATATCAGCATGACAGACGGTGGATAACAGCTTTCACCAAATACAAATAGGAATCTATCCACGATTATATGGAAGATCCTTGACTCAATCCTCAATCTCCAAGTTCAATCTTTGAACCTCTACTGAACTAACAACTTAGAAGTATCCCAGATACTTCACTATCAGGTCTAGGTATCCTGAAATTTGATCCTTTATCCACAGTATCCTCTTTAAAAGAAATACTTTCTACAGACCTTGCGGAAACACCTCTATTGGACACTGTAGCACTCTCGTAGTTTATTAACCCATTTTTAGTCCCCACACCTGAGGACTTTACACAAATCTATACTTACTTTCATGGGCAAGACTTTCTCAGGCACGAATTTTTGGACTAGGATTCTTAGTGATCAGATTTTTCTTCCGTTAACAACTTTTGTGCCTGGAGGTTAGAAGACTGGCCAGTTTAAATTTTCCTATACCAAAACTATTAGGGTGTATAAGCGAGCTGCCATCGCTATGGCACGAGATGAAACCCCGAGTCTAAGTCCTCTGGGTCCTGACCGGATGATTGACAAGGATGATACAGAATCACTCCTTGAGTTTCTCTAATTCCATCCTGGAGTCGGACCAGCTCTCCCATTACATATTTGGGTTCTGCACTATCTAGAGTTCCAAAACGTGCTGAGCGAGCTAAGAAACCTGTCAGTACTCAAGATAATTTCCTGCAAAATGTGGTGTATACATTGCGCAACCTGGACTGATCCTTGAAAGAAAGTGTAGATGAGAATCAAATAGCGATCTCGGCATTATCACTGGAAGCCAGGCAAGGGTTCACAATGCTAGAATTGTTGCAAAGCCGTATGGCGTCGGGAGAGGTTATCAATGATGCTGAAATATAGGAAGGCCACTGAGTACTTAAACAGTTAAGTAGCGATAATGAAAGGGAGTAGCAAAGGTTATGTGCCCAGGTTCAAGAACAATTCCGATACCAACAGGCTCAACACAAACAAAAGGCACATATCTCAGAGACTAGGGTTCAGATTCTGGAAAAAGCCCTAATAGACCTAAATGCTAGATTACATCAGAAGGAACAGGAATGGAATCGGAGGATGAATGAGCAACAAGAAATTGTAGCACAACAATTAAGGCAACAAGGTGAAGGTATAAAGGCATACCTTGATGCCTTGGTATGTTAACTGGCCGATAAACCAGTTCTAGTACCGACGCAGCATGGTCCCAGTGATGGTAACCCAGGACCATCTAACTGAGGGCAACCATCTATTGTCCCGGAATAGGGCACAGTTCCAACAACTGAATCAGCATCAACATATAGGAAGGACAAGTGTAAAGGAGTCGACTGTGGAGGAAATAACCTACCACCACCACCACCAACACGTAACCTTGCTGAGGCCCCTGACCGAGATGATAATGGGTCCGATAGTGATGGAGAGGATGGACATGGCACAAAGGGCGGCAGGCTGCAATGCACTACCAGTTTACCATCGATTCCTAGAAACGATTTACCCGAGGACAGGTTAACATTCGCTTTCTTAGAACGAATCAATGGACTCTCCCAACAAGCTAAGCTAAGGGCGGAATTACCCTACTTCTTTGAAGGACATGACAACCAAGATGTTCGAAATTGGTTGACAGCCTGTACAGACTATTTTGATCGCAACCCTACACATAGGGAAAATCATTCACACCGAATAGTTTTTGCCTTAGGGAAAACAAATGGGGACCTAGTGGCACCCTTCTCGGAAATGCTCCAGAAGATGATGGGTGGATTAGGTGGATACACGCGAGACCCAGACTATTCCACATGGGATCATTTTCGGCAAGATATCACAAAGCGGTATATCGGCAATGAGGAGGAAAGAAGAGTCCTAGAAGAAATGACCAAGGTAGTTCATAAGGGAACAATAGACAGTTATCTTCTGCTCCGCGAAAACATAAACATCAGAGCTGGTCTTACTGGAATCAGTTGGAGGGTGCGGGTTGAAAGCAAACTTCCTGAAGAAATTTTGCGACGGTTATCCCATCTAAAATTCTCCTCCGATAAAGAATGGATGGAAACCATGAGGGAAGTTGGCACATAGGAGGAGGAATTTCTGGAACCGCGAAAATTATCCAAAGGAGAACTCTCTTCCAGTAGAACATCTAAGCACAAGCGTGATAATACCAGTAAAGGGGTCAATACCAAACAAGGATACACCAACCAGAAACCTAAGAACAACCCCTCATGATGGAAGACTGCTATAGCTAACCCATCAACAAAGAAAGCGGGAATGCAAACTAAGGATAAGCATACTGACTGTAAGAAAGCGCATGATGGAATCTCACAGGAGGTGGTTGATAAGTGAAAAGTGGGGAAGGAATGCACACGCTATGGCCTTAAGAACCACATGTGACTTATATATTGGAGAGACATAGTATTAGCCAGGGCCTTCGCTAAACAGACAAGAAAGGATCGACAGAAATTTCCACCCACACTGCAGACGGCAACACTCCTAGTAAGACCTAATCCACCAAAGGTCAACAAAATACAATGCGAAGCCTTACCTCAGTTATTGGAATTATCGGACACTGAAATGTCCTAAATAGAACCAACGGCGACGGCGAATAGGTTTTCGGGGTACCAGGACCCAGGTGACCTGAATCAAAATAGGGTATCTCTCTAGGCTAGGGAGTGTGGATTACAGGCTTTCACAGACACTATCATATTAGGAGCATAAGAGAGGTTGTCCCTAAGTCTATTAGTCCTTTGGAGATTACGGTTAGGTGACAGACAATGGTTGAGTAAACCTTTTTAAGAATGACAAAGGGGGGCGGTCTCCTCTTTGATGCGGAGAAACAACCAAGTCTCACCCATTTTTCAAAGGCCGGCAGGACAACCAGGTATGCTACCGAGAAGAAAAATAGTGCAACAGAAAGGTGGTGAGATTTTGTTCAATAATAAGAAACCGAGACGAGATCCTTTGTTAAGAGGACCCTGCCCAGGGTCCCAAACTGTGTCATGCTCCAAGGAACGGAAAGGGCTTAAAATAATTTTTGGTTTCTTGGTTGTTTTAACTTCCGACCCCAGAAGGACCTGTGGTTTTAGCACCTCATAGAGCCCTCGGTCCTAGAAGCCTTGCGGGGAAATGGCAGTCAGTTAGCCTGATTAAAGTGCTAGGGTTCTTTCAGTCGTGGAAATGCAAAATCTCTTCGAAGCATCCCAGAACAGCCATTTTAGTCACCAGACCAGGTGATGGGTTAGTATTATGGGGTAGCCAATTCTGTACTGCTGAAATGCCTAGGCAGTGCTTGTATCGAGAGGGTAGGAGAACTGTCAGAAAAGCTCTGGTAAGAATAAAGATAAAGGGTAAGAAAGTTCTCGAAAGCTTTAAAGTTGTTTTAACTAATAACTGAATATATGGTTAAGGTCTCTTCTCCGTTGCTTGATGATCCCTTAACTATATGGATTTTTTTTTTTTGATTATCTCATATATTCGCTGTTAACATAGAGGAACCTGCATGGAGCGCTAGCTATGGCATAAACGAAACGTTAATTCCAAACGTGCAAGACAAAAGAAATAACCGCACAAGTTCTCCCCTAGTGATGACTATACCGTCACCGCGCCTAGCAATAGCGCCTAATTTAAAAAGAATAGAGTGAAATGATACTAAAGGAAATCATGACTGAAAGGAAAGATATAACAGGAAAGTCAAACCAATTAGTCTGAGTCATAGTCGAAGGAGGAGGAGGCAGCAGTAGCAAAAACCGCTGGGATAGTGGGCGGGAAGTTCGTGCGAATGGTGCGGATGTATGAGGCAAGACCAAGGATCATTTCCAGGTCGACCCAAAGTGGAGAGCCATGGTCCATCGTAGACAGCCACGGAAGATAAAGCTGGTGTTCCCGGGACTTGGAGGGGTTGTGGAGAATTGCATGCTCGAAGGTTTCGTCCTCTGAGTCACAGGAAGGGCAGGTGGGAGAGCGATCGGTATCGTTCCAAGAGGGTTGCGCTGCAAGATTGCTCTTACTAGCGCGCATTTGGTGGATTCGTCCAGCTGTGAAGCGGTCGAGGCCCATGAATGCATATGGGCGTAGGGACGGCTTGTACTGCTAGTAAGGAGGGGGAGGGGACAGGAGTGTCCAATCAGCGAGGAGGTCCTTTCTGCACTCCTCCTTCTTCAATTTGTAGGAGACAGCACCTGGGATCGGAGGTGGGAGGGCTAAAACCATGCCCGGTAGGAGGTGTCACTTTATCTGCGGGAGCTTGAACCCGTCCGGTGCCACCTTGACCAAGAGGAAGCACATTTCATCGATCGGAAGGTGAGAGCAGACGGTGGGTATGGGCTTTGGTTGGTTCCAACGGAGGGGGATGTAGTTGGCCCTAAGGCCACAAAGGAGGTGGCGGGAGGAGTCCCCTGCCCTAAAGTTGGAGAAGGATGTAAATGATTGAGGCAGCCGGGCTGCGGCTGGGTTGATTTCGGGACGGGAGCAGGCCAACTGTAGTGCGGCCATCCTGCGGCGATGGGGGAGGAGTGAGTTGAGAGGGGGGAGGCAAGCCTCACAGGGAAGGATAGATACAGGAGTCGATGAGAAGCAGTTAGTGACCCATCATTGGACCTTGCTCCAAAAGACCTCCATCTTGCCCATCATCGCAGCGTTGGGGATGAGGAGGTCCGCTCCGTAGGTGAGGATCTGTAGCAGCAGGCCCATGGTCAGTCTGCGGTTCAAGTAGGGGACAATGCCTATGCTAGGAGGAGATGGTTGCCTGATGAGACCGATGGGCCCTGGAGCGAGGGCTAGCCTCTTGAGGAAGTGGGTGGAGGTTTCCATCGAGGGTGAGAACCAGTATCCTAGCCATTGGACTATGGAAGAGGGGTGAAAGAGACTCCCATCGAGAGAGACCAGGGCCAGTGAGGGGCGGGAGCGATCCCTTGGAGTTCGTCAGTTGATGAGTTCGGTTTTGGGGATGGAGAAGGAGACTCCAAGTGGGGAGGCCTTTCTGCAGAGGCGGGTGTAGTAGTGTTGAAGAAGCTGTGTGTTCCTCCGGTATGACCCAGACCCAACAGTGACAGTAAAATCATCAACATAAGAAAACATTATCCCCTTTGGGATAGAAAAGTGCAAGGAGGAGACATAAATTAAAAACAACAAAGGAGAGATAGGAAAGCCCTGGGGGGCACCCACTTGAACAGGCAAGAAAATATTAGGGGAGCCCTGAAAATTCTGGGGGCATCTGCAGTCAGTCAAAAAGGAACGAACCCAAGAAACAATGTAAGGAGATACGCCTTTGGCGCGAAGTAGGGAAGATAAACAAGTAGAGAAAATATTATCAAAGCCTCCCTTAATATCAAGGAAGAGGGTAGAGGTCTTGAGGCCTGCACGTAGCAGCAGGCGGACCTCGTTGGCGAGGGCGGCACATGCGTCAAAGGTGCTGAGGCCTGGGAGTGAGCTACATTGGTTGGGGTGGATGAGGCCAACGGTGCGGGCCATTAGCGAAACGCGGGTTGCCATTATCCTTTCCAGAATCTTGGAAATAGTTTCTAGGAGGACAATGACTTGGAATGAGGAGGGAGAGTTGTAATCAGATTTGCCAGGCTTGGAGAGGACAATGCCATTGGCTTTTTAAAGGGAGGAGGGGTGGAAGCCATAGGTCAGCAGGGGACCTAGGAGGGAGGTGATGAAGATGGGGTTGATGTTGTTGATCCTTTTCCATATGCCATAGGGGATCAGGTTGGGCCCAGGGGCTGAGGTGTTGGAGGACTTGCGGAGGGCGCGGGAGACTTCCTGTTACTGAAGTGGCAGGAAGTCCGCAAACGGTCGCAGGATGGATGGCGAGGATTGGGGGTCTTTGGGAGGAAAAAAGTAATACAGGAGGGAGGTGTTGCCTTCAACGGGTGTCGTGGCGTTGGGAAAGGAGGGGAACCAATCAGGAGGGCGCCCGCTAGCGATCCTGCGGGCAGCCCACACCGATTTGGAGTCCAAGGAAGCGAGAAAAGAGTTCCAGTGTGATACCTTGGCCTTTTTAATAGCCTTGAAATACGCAGGGCGGGAGGCACGAGGACTATCGGAGAGGGTGGTGGAGGGGGACATGCGTGATATTCTTGCCTCTCTGTTGAAAGCCTGGCGCAGCGGCGATAGTTCAGCTGTCCACCATGGCTTAGACCTGAAGCAAGGACGTTTGTTTGGTGTGTGCTGAGCTAGGAGAGAGGTGATGGTGCGCAGGTGGCGGTTGTACCAAGCACTAAGTGAGGCTGAGGTAGGGAGAGGGGAAGGAGGTGGGAGCGATAGACCCTAGATGAGAGGGGAGAGTGTGTGCCAATCAGTTTTGGCCCAGTTAGGAGTTGGGTCAGGCTGTCTTAGGAAGGCCGTGGATAGGGCTATTGTGATTGGGACGTGGTCGGAGCCAGTCAGTGGCAGGGTGATACCCCATGAGCTAACAAAGGGGGCAAGGGAGGGATTTGCGAAGGCCAGGTCTAAGACTCCAGGTCTGGATAAGCCATCGAAGGGGAACCTAGTGAATACACCTGGTGTATTTATAAGTGAGTAGCCTAGCTCGGAGGCCAGGTCAAAGTATGGGGAAGAAAGACTAAATTCAGTATCAGAAAGGTCCCTTAGAGGGTTGGAAAGAGGGTGATAGAGGTTCAAATCCGCAACAAGGAGGGTGGGGAAAGCGTGCTCCCTGAAAATAACAGATGGGATAATTGTACGGGTGTGAGATGAGCGTCCAGTGGTAGAGTAGGCATTGTAAACGCGGAAGACCCGATGAGCTGAATTAAACAGGCCTGAAGGGGTGTGAATATCAATTGCCATAGAGTCCAGCCGGTCGAAGAAAATGGGTAGTAGTGCAAAAACTTGCATGAACTCAAGGAGAGCATAAACGGCCACCATAGGGTTGGCGCCATTAGTAGTAGGTGGAGAAAAAGATTTATAAGAGGAAAATATTGGTAGTAGCCCCTTGAAGACCGGAGGATCCTGCAGGGCGACCAAGTGTGGAGGGGTGGGCATAGCCTTAAGGCTATTGAATAGGGACAGAAACACATTCCAGCTCCCAAGGGAGTTGTGTTGAATGAGGGTGAGGGTAGTGCCTGGCAGCTGGGTCAGGGAGGGGGGGTCCAATGCGGGACTCATTGGCGAGGAAAGCCCGATGGGCCATGTGGGAGTGGAGAACTGGAGTGCCAGGTGGGGACTGGTGTAACAGATTTGGGGCGAGGGTCAGCTGGAGCGCCAGTTGGTGGGACTGGCTGTCTGAGGGTTGGAAGATACATAGTGGCAGTGGTGGGGGAGGGAGATCTGGGTGGGTCGGGTAAGGTGGGTGCATCCTGGTCTATGACATC
>QFET01012364.1:0-30208 GCA_003316355.1 Tuber calosporum
GGCAGCCCAGCACGAATTGGTATTGGACCGATCGTCAAAGACTAGTCATCCTGAAAGCCCTCGGCAAGACCGGGTGAACCGGAACGAAGCCGTATTGGTCGACAACCAAGTTGGCCCCTTGGTGTTCTAAGAAACTATTGGCAAGTTCCAAACTGGGCGGCCATAAGTTTCAACAGCAGGACGACGGCTGTTATCTCTTACCGAGAAGGTGTGAACACCCTCGGAGAAAGAAGAGCTCTGATCACGCTATGAGCTGTGCGGGGGTGAAAACTTTCAGGGTCAAAAGGGGTTCGCTGTTGGATTTTGTTGCGAAAATTGTTAGTAGATACTTAGTTGTATGGAGAATGGATGTAGTCCGCGAACACTCAGACGCGGGATATAAATATCGAAGTGCCTCCCGAGCTTTACACACGATCAAGCAACGGAGAAGAGATCTTATCAATATCATACGTTCTACCTTGAAATCTTGAGCCTTCCTAGACAATCTCCGTCTACGACTTGATTTCTTAAGCCTAGCCTGATTCGCTTGACCTTAGAATCGGCTACCCTTCACAAAAATAGTAAGATCTTGCGTGCATTTGTTACAAAGCTGTTGTAGACATGTTCGTCCATTTCTTACAACTGGTACCAATCTGTCTAAATGTAAATGATAAAGTCACCTAGGTATCCTTTTAGCACTTGGTTGGTCCTTTCTGTTTTCTCAACGGTCTTCAGGTGGTCCGGGGTTGTAACTTTTTTTTTTCTCTATATCCAGAAGCTTTTTCATAAACATTTGCCTATGAGTTCTTGCATCTATATTGTAGATGATTGCCAGGCGCAGTCAATGTAACATTGACACTTCCCTCAAGAATACCTTCTCCATTCCCTTGGCTGTTACATTGTTTTCCAGTCTAATCAAAAGACCCATTTTTGAGAACCAATCTACTACTCCCAATATATGGGTTCTATGTAGCGATTTGTGTAGTTGTGTAATTAAATGTGCAGATCTGGATGACCAGGAGGTACACGGAACTTCCTAGGGCTGCAGCATACCAAACTGTGCATGTACTGGTGATTTATTATCTAGACAATCATCACACAACTATAAGTAAGCGATGGTTCAGGCTCTGACTCCCTTCTAGTAATGGTCTCTAGTAACTATTTGCCTTGTCTTTTCCTGCCCAAAGTGTACTGCTACTATAGAGTTGTGACATACTTTGACTTTTGTTTTTTTGCAGCTCTTCCTTTTCAGGAATATGGAGGCAATTCTTATTGTAGATTAGACTTTCAGTTACATGCAACTGAGTTTGCAATTGTTTCCCTTGGTTTCTCAATGCTTACAATTCTGCTTGGGTTTTTACTAGTCTTAACCATTCTGGCCTGCATCTTCGATGGTCTTTCATAGTCTCCGGTAGTCATTTCTAAAGTTGACTAGGACATTCTTGCATAAAATATCCGGACTATTCTGTTTTCGTGTATAGCTTAGTTATCTCACTCCTTGTGATACATATTTTCAGCTTGGTTGGTTTGGAGGTAGGCAACTACTACATTGGTCTGTGTGCCAAAGGATTGTCTTGGAGTAATATAGGAGGTTCCGAATCAGCATTTCACCTTTATGTGATATGGAATCCACTGACTTCCATTGCTACAGACTTGTTTATATTCTAAATGTTGATATGTGCCATTCAGTCTTGTCTGTGGACCTAGCAATATTGTTTCCCATAGTTCATTAGTCTAAGCTTGACTTATCTGGGCTAATGAGCATCAATTATACCTCGGCCATGATGGATTCCATACTTAGGGGCCTTTTACTTCGCCTTACTAAATGCAGGTATGTTCCTGCTGGCAATTAAATTGCAATTCCACTTTGTACTGGAAGTTGTCCTTTGGCTAAGATTAAGAAATCTCTAAGTGCATATAGGTCATCTCGTGTGGCAAGTAGGTAGTCTTTGGTAGGTATTTGTGCTCTTGAAGTGAATAATTTTATTCTCATGGCAGCTGTAGTCTCTGTTCCGATCAAGTTTTGCTCCCTTTCTGGTTCCTGTAAATTCATTAGCATGATTTGGAAATGAGACAACATCAGTTTTGTCTGTCTACTATGGGCAACACCCTCCTCCCAATAGTACTCGGGCCCTCAGCAGAAAGGATCCTGCTTTCTGCCTTGTTTTCCGGGTCGATAGACAATCTTGAAATTGTAATTTGACTGTTATTTAACTACGGTCTCTGTGGTGGATTTCATACCTTAAACGTAAAGAAATTTGGCATGGTCATGTGAACTGTCCAGACAGATACATTATTTTCTGTTCCTACTAGCTCTAGTGCAAAGAGGCTCAAACCGGCTCATCAAAATAAGCCAAATGCGATTTGGAACTAACGCATTTAACCTTGTGTTGGGACACTCACCAGTTATGGGACAAATTTTAAAATCTAACTAATGAAATTGATATGTAAACAACCAATCTAGTTGGCAATCAAATAATATAATATACAACTATAATGTAGATAATGATCTCTAGTTTCAGTTTATGAAAAGATATTTCTTTTTTTCTTTATTTCAACATTGGTTTTTGGCCTAAAATAGTGATATATATATAATTTGGAACAACGACATGGATGACAAAAATGATAAAGTGAAATAAGTAAATTTGGAAAAGTTTTAGTATGAGGACATTGCCAAGGGTCTGTTTTCTAATACCCTAAGGCGGTGCGGGAGTTTCTATGATATTTAATTAGAGACGTTGAATTCAACTCTCTGACCTTTCTGTACTCTTCTACTTACACTTTTCTCATACAAGATACGAAGCAACAAACCTCTTCAGGGACCTCCCAGAATACCAACCAATTGCCAATAGCTTCGCCTAAGGTAACGAAGGAGATACATCTTCAAAATACCTTGAAGGCCCATACTGCTGATGCCAACCTTTCACTCCACCAATTATTCCTGATGTTTGATTTACCGAAATCTACACTTCATAATCGAATCACACGACATTCAATACCAGCAAAGGCAGCTCACCTATCAGAGCAGCTTCTCTCCAACTCCAAGGAGGAGGCATTGAGTGCAAGGATTAAGAAGTAGGATGACTATGGATTACCAACTCGCTACCGACATGTCTATCAGATAGTTCCGAGTCTCCTCCGTCGACGGAATTCAAGTGATCAAGTTGGAGAGGATTGGCACAGCTGCTTTCTGGGTCATATTCCTTATTTCGATTCCAAAGTAGGACGGTGTTTGGATAGAGAGAGAGCTCTAGCTACAGACATGGATTCCTTCAAAATGCATCCGGAGTACTTTTATCACATTCTATGTAAGTTCCATGTAAAGGATGAGGACACTTGGAATACGGATGAAAAGGGATTTGCAATTGGAATGGTAGGAGCCAGTACCTTGTGTTTGGCACAAACTACTCCCAAGAGGATTACATGACTTTTGAAGAGGGACTACATGAATCTGAACCTCTACAGACAATTACCCCACTGCGGCCACGGCGTTCGCCCTCGGAGTCGACACAGGCACCTTGTGCAGTTTCTCGTCTACTAAGAAAAACGACTAATTGGAACACATCTGGTAACCCGTATGCTACTTCGCCGTCCATCTGACCGAATGCGGCCTGCAGGGTTTATGAGAGGGCGTCTCTGGGTATGTCTGGGGAGTGGAACAAAGAGATTCTGACAAGAACATGCAAAGTAACACGCAGTTGAAGTTAAGAGAGCCCGGGTAGTCCTAGATGGGTATGAAGGCGCGATTGAAGTAGGCTACTCCAATACACACCGAGAGTACACAGACGCCCATGTGATGCCTATAAGGTCAACAGACCTATCGGAACGGGTTGATATGGAGAAGCAGTGAAGACGAGAAGGTATTGGCCTGTTTATGAACACTAGTCATCCAGAAGGTTCGCAGCAGAGCCGGATAAGAGGGCACGAAGCACACGCAGCCAATAACCATGCAGGCCCCTAGGAGTTCTAAGAAGTTATTGGTACGTGCCAAAATGGGCGGTCATATTTTAACAGCCGAAAGAAGGTAGATAACTCAGACTAAGTGGGTCCACACCCTCAGTGAAGTCAGGAGCTCTGATCATACTATTAGTTGTGTGTGGGAAGAGAAAGTTTCATGGTCAAGGCGGGTTTGCTCTCAGATTAAGAGACGAAGATGGTGAAGAAAACACATGTTTATATGTAAACCAGTTGTGGTCCGCGAACACGCGGACCTGGGATATAAATATCGAAGTGCCTCCCTAGCTTTAGCCATCATCAAGCAACGGAGAAGAGATCTTATCCATATCATAAGTTTTTACTCAAAAATCTTTACGTACGAGCCTTTCGACACAATCTCCTTTTACGAAGAAAGAATTAAGCCGAGTTCGATTTGCTTGCCCTTAGACTGGACTACCCTTAACAGTATATTGATATTTCACCTTGTCACCAAGGCTCTTTACATGACTACTGGACACCTCCAAGTCATACCTCAGGAATCACACAAGCTCACAACTGATTGCACCCTCCGCGACGAGCTACTGCTTGAACCACGTCCCCATAAATATATCTCCTCTTTCGAAGAAATACTTGAAAACTCCATCCCGTAGATTCAATTCTATACCCCTCAGGAAGCATCCTGGTTCTCTGGTCAGTTACTTGTCCCAACTGTTTGAAATTTCCAAGATATCTACGCACACTTGTACAGTCCCACCTTCCAGTGGAAGCCATTTCAAGACTACGATACTGAAGGGGAAGGAACCTCAAGTTCTTTCAGCTTTATCTCGCCCTCCTGCACCACATCTCTTTGGGGACTGGGGGGGCATCTGGAGTCCTAATAGAACGAGATGATATGACAATTGACTGTAGACACGGACCAAGCAAAGTCTGATATAGAAGAAGTTTCTCCGGTAGGAAGCGATCATGCACCTGGACACTCCAGGTCACCTTTGGCACTCTTCCACCTTTCACAGCCAAGTGAAGTCAGAAAGTCAGCCCCAGGAACCTGATCAAGTACTTCACATCCCCCTGACCCCAGAAATCCAGCCATGGAAAGAATAGCAGAACGCAAAGGCCAGGTAATGAGCTACTTCGACTGTACCCTCCAGGAGTGAGTTGATGTGCAACATCTGGCCTACCGTGAACTATATGGTCAAGCTCAGGATCAGGTAAACCAACTCAAGCACCATGCTCAACGCATATCCCGTGTGGAACAAATAATTGGCAAAGAGTTGAAACAAGTCAAACGGCGACTTGAAATGTTAGCAACTGAAACCACCGCACTTGAAGATCCCACCATAAAACAGTTGGAGGCAAAGTTGCAGGCGCAGGAAGAACGGGCTGCACACCATGAAGTGGTAAGTCCCAAACTGCATGCTAACATTGGGACAACAGGACAACAGTCGCTGGATCGAGACCGCCAGCAAGAACAGGCGTTGGTGATGCAAAAAGCAGAACTCCTTTAAAGACAAGTGGCACCACAAAAAGAACGTGAACGGACCAGAGAGGAGTTTCGAGGACTTCACCAGCGCCTCGACTAGGAGAGGGCAGAATGTGAGGCCTATCTGGTGAGGCAGAATGTAGTATTTGGGCAATAAAATCGAATGTTGACATAGATGAATGAAACTTTGGTTCAAATACAAGTTGCAAGGAACCCACCAAGCGTGTGGGAAATAGTGGCACTAGGCCCAGTGGAAAATCCGGGTTTGTAAAAATAAACCACGTCCGATAGCGGGGAAGGGTTCGAGTTCATTCCACGAACAGACGAGAGTAAAGCCGTAGATCTAGGAGATAGAAGCCGCAATAGCGGAAAGCAACCACCACCTCCACTCCTGGAAATGAACCAAACCCAGGAGATGAAGACCCTGGGTCTGAAGAAGTAGGTGGCCCCTCATAACGAGGTGGCGAGCCACCACGAAGACCCTTTCCTGCCTGTAAGTTCGAATCCGAAGCTGACGCACGGGTCCACCGACTAGGGCTAGCATTGTCAAGGACCAACCACAGCCAAGCGGATCCACCATTCAAGGTTGAAAATAAGCCTACTCTGGATGTAGTAGTATGGTTATTAAATTGCGAGGACTACTTTGGGAGAAACCCATGGCAATTGTAAAATGATGAAGAACGCATCAAGTATGTGTTAGGAAGAATGGAAGAAACCGAGGTAGCCCCTTTCTCAATAATTTATCGCAAGAAAATGACTGGTTACCTCGGATTCCCAAAACTTGAAGGTTATGATTTCAGGATCACTTTCTGAGCCGCAGTTACAGAAGAATTATCAGTACTGCATAAGGTACAAAAAGCCTTAGCCGAGATGGAGAAGGTCCAGTATACAGGGGATATAGAGAAGCATCTCCTCATCATTGAAAACTACAACATCGAGGCAGAAGTACCTGGTATCGCTTGGAGGCCTATAGTTCAGCGGCAACTCCTTATTGAAGCCACGCGTACACTATTACATGAAAATCATGACTGGAATAGCGAATGGAGAAAGGCAGTCCGCAGGGTTACCAAAGAAGAAGAATCGTTCTTGGAATCATTAGGGCTATTCAGAAAAAACGGACAGGGGAAAAGTGACTCAAATAAAAGAAACCAGGCGGAGGAATCAAAATCTAGCAAGACCACTGCAGGGAATACAAAATGAAAAACCTATACGGCAGCTGAAAAACCGCCTACTAAGAGACAAAACAAGCGGAAAAGGA
Organism: Tuber calosporum; assembly: GCA_003316355.1. Taxonomy (NCBI): domain Eukaryota; kingdom Fungi; phylum Ascomycota; class Pezizomycetes; order Pezizales; family Tuberaceae; genus Tuber; species Tuber calosporum. Next base: position 6,654 of record QFET01012364.1, read on the forward strand.
AAAAAAGCCTCCGCAGAAGGAAAGGTTGAGCACACAATTTGGGTTCAAGCTCATTATGGAATCCCTAAGGACAAAATTGAAGAGCGAAAGAAAGCCAACCAATGCACCCGTTGCACGTTGGCCAACCATACTTGGAAGTTCTGCAGGAAACAGGCCCCAGTATCGGTTATAGGGCAGAAAAGGGAAAATTTCTAACCCCAATATCGACGACCCCACATAACAAAGGGGCAAACAGCACCTACGACTAAGGTGAACCAAGTCAACCAGCCCGGGATTTGGAAACTGGATGACTTGGATGAAAGCCAAAAAGGGGTTTTCAGGCACTGGCAGCGAAGGCGAACGGGTACTCATTTATGGGCCCCTTACCGAAACCCAAATCAACAAGTGGGGTCGACCTTCTGGAAGGTCCTACTAGCAGGTATTCTGCGCTTCTCCTTGGGAAACTTAAAACCAAAGCGAGAATCACGAAAAGCAATCCAGAACTACAGGAGTATCGCACACCTAAGAATTACAGGCGAGCAAGAAGCGATTACCTTGGACGGCAGCTCATGGTAGTCCAGGACTAACCAGGGGAATGTCAAATTCAAAAAGAGATAGTGGAGCGTCACCTTTGATGTATATAGGACCTCAGTACGGAAGACGGTTAACTAAACCCGCATCCTTATCAGGCCCTAAATCCTTACAAGACATCCAAGGAAGAGTAGACAGACCAGCGCTGACTAGGGACTTCATAAAAATGACAAGGGAAAATCAGTCTAGCCTGGATCATGAGAAGTCTTCCAGGAACGAAATATATAACAGGTCGGCTGGACAATGGAATAGTTGGAGAACCTGAACGGGATTACGAATATCAAGAAAAATGAAGTGGAAGAGAATGAGTAAAAGTGGCTACCTATTCCACACGCTAAATGGAGCGTGGTAATTCCGTCCCGAACCTAGAGTCCGGCTTGCTGGACAGGATAGACACGATAGAATCATGGGGTAAACGAGGCGATGCGTGAAGAATCCCCTGAAAACCCGCTAATGGTATGAGTTCGGCTCCAGTTAGGCAGGGTAAATGGCAGGTGTATGGGAACCCTTCGGCAAGGGGTAAAGACCGCTAGTAGTGGGCTGCTTTTTACACCAAGGAGAGAGACTTTAGTTTGTCTGAGTAGGCTTAAAGAGCCGAAACCGTGCGGGTATGGTAACAAACACCCTAAGTTACCACAAGAACAAAAATATCATACTAAGGACCTGCACTGGCCCCTAGTGGCCCAAATAAGAGATATTAAACTGGAGCGACTGATACGGCTTATGATTAATGCCCAAAAGGCAAGGCAACCGTTAAAGCAAAGGCAGAACGGATCCTGATTCTTGTTCTATTAGACTCTGGGTCTAACATATTCCTTATTAACCAAGAACTGGTTAATCAACATCGCCTACCATAACAGACTCGCACAAATACCTTGCAGATATACATCTTTAAAGGAACCACAGCAGCAAATGGGGGAAAACACTACCCACATCCTATTCTCTTAGAGATCGGAAGCAATGCACAGTGATCTCACATCTCCTGCGATATTGCCAATGATGGCAAATATGACTTTATCATCCCATTTGGATGGTGACATACAGAACATCCCATAAGGCATATTGGGTGTGCGCAAAAATCGACATTTAAAGACGAAAATTGCCAAAGTCATGTTAATGATGAAGGCATCGACCTGACCTTTGAATGAGACGAGACTGTGGCATACGACCCGGAAGCGTCATATATTGGAAGAATCGAAATAGCATCCGCTACCGAGTGAAGGAAAATCCCGCAAATACCTCAGGAATACCACGAATTCAAGTGGGGTTTTCCACCAGAATCGGCAGAAAACCTAGTGGTGAGAAGAACTTTGACCACGCCATTGACTTGAAACCAGGAGCAGTACCGCCATGGCGCCCGATATATCCAATGTCAGCCCACCAGCTATACTTGTTTAGCAAATACCTGCAGAAAATGCAGCAGCAAGGGAAAATTGTGGAAAGCAAATCTGATGCAAGGGCTCCAATTTTATTTGGACCCTAAACCTGATGGTTCAATGAGACTATGTGTGGAGTACAGACAGTTGAATAAGCTAACGGTGGCCAACAAATATCCAGCACCCCTAATGATCAAGCTCGGCGAACGTGTCGCTGGAGCCCTTATATTCACGAAACTCGACTTAAAAGTTGGCTATCACCTACTAAGAATAAAGGAAGAAGATGAGAGGAAAACAGCATTCCAGACCCAATTCGGCCACTTTGAATACAAAGTAATGCCATTCGTGCTGGTGAACGCGCATGCCACATGCAGGCCATGATGTTCAAAATTCTTCAGGAATTTTTAGATCATGGGGTGGTGGTATACATGGACGATATCCTGATTTACTCAAAGACAGAGGAAGAATACCTTGTCTTGGGCAGAAAGGTCCTCTCTCGCATGGAAGAATATCATCTAGCGGTATCAACCACCAAGTCAGTTTTTCACGTCAAAACAGAGGAGATTTTGGCGTATATTGTGATCATTGATGGAGTCACCATATGTGAAAGAAAGGTTGAGAGTATAAAAAATTGGAAGGCACCAAGGTCGGTCAAGGAGGTGCAATATTCATTGGCTTTGCCTGTTTTTACCATCGTTTCATTAAAGATTTCTCCAAAATCTGCAACCCAATAACTGAAACATTGAAGGGTGACCCCAGAAAATTCAGCAGGGGGCCTGAACAAGATGGGGCGTGTGAAGAACTTAAGAGAAGATTCATCTCTGCCCCTATACTCAATCATAGCTACCCTGACAGAGAAACAATTGTGGAAATAGATGCTAGCGATATTGCTCAAAGATGCCTCCTCTCCCAGTTTAAAGACAAAAAGCTAGACGCAGTGGTTTTCCATTTGCCGTAGCTTAGTCCAGTAGAGCGCAATTATGCGATCCATGATAAGTAACTATTGGCGATTCTGGAAGCATTTAAAGAGTTGAAACAGTACCTGGTCGGAACAAAAAAACAAAAAACGGTATACACTGATCACCTGAACCTACAAAACTTGCTTACAACTAAAGTATGGAATCCAGGGCAAAAACGATTGCTTCAGCAACTAGCGAACTACAATTTCAAGATTGTCTACCGAACAGGAAAACGAGTCGGCAAGCCGGATGCATTAAGCCGACGGCCGGAGTACTGTCCAGAGGAGGGAGCTGCGCATAGCGAATAGTCAATACTCAAGCAGTCTCACTTCAAAATCACACTGGTGCAGTTAATTCAGACAGAAAGGGATGAACAATAATTGGCAAAGAGTCTACTGATTCTTGGGAATAAAATTCCTAACTCTAAAAGCACGAATGGCTACAAAAGGGACACAACCAGCAGCCGGACACGACCTATACACACTAGAGGATATTGTAACACCGGCCAAAGGAGAAAGGTTGGTCAAAACTGGAATTTCTGTCGGATTACCAATGGGAACATGCTCCGGGTTGGCACCACGCAGTTGAATGGCCGCCAAATTTGAGAACAGCATTGGCGGAGGAGTAATCGACGCTGATTGGACTTGTTAAGTCAAGGTTATCATATTATATCGTGGAAACCATCCTTGCCAGGTTTGCAAAGGGGACCGAATGGCACAAATGATCCTTGAGAACATACACAAGGCTGAAGCGATAGAGGTTGACAGACTAGCAGAAACTGCAAGGGGCAAAGGCGGATTTGGAAGCACGGATGTATCACGCTGACGATCGGCTGCAACAAAGACCCTTGTAGTACTCGCATACTTGCAAGCGCACCAGGCCACAAATGAGTTTCTCGTTGAAACAGACCATCAAGCAAGATAAGATAAAGGGATACTCCTAATGTATAATGCTATAATGTCCAAGGTCCATATTAGGAAATATGACCAGAGATTATTAAAAACCATTGAAGTTGAAGGCCAGAACGATCAAGACTGGCAGGAACGCAAGCGAGTATTGGAAACGTTAATCGATAAGGCCAAACCATTACCAAGTCACTGGGCAGTAACAGAAGGACTGAAATACTATAAGAATCGGTTATACATTCCAGACATCAAACAGCTGCAGACAACTATAGCCAAAGGTTGCCACAACTCTAAGGTAGCTGGACAACTAGGATAGGAGAAGACTCTGGAAATTGTTACCAGAGACTTTTATTGGAGAGGGCTGACAGCGTGGATAAAGGACTAGGTACTGTCATGTGATGAATGTCAACATAATAAATCGGCACAACTTGCACGGTTCGGTCAGCTACAGCCGGTAGAAGTTCCGTTTGCAGCCTGGTCATCTATATCGACCGAATTCATCACTAACCACCAGAATCACAAGGAAGAACACAAATTATGGTAGTCGTAGATCGGTTTACAAAGATGGTACCCTTCATAGGTCTGGAAAGTAATGGAACTGCAAAAGAGGATGCAAACATATTCTTGAGGGAAGTATGGAAGCTACATGGACTTTCTGCGGAAATTATATCCGACATGGATGCAAAGTTGTCATGAGAATTCTGTGAATCCCTCTGCGAAACCTTAGTGATGAAATGAAAGATGTCAACTGCGTACCACCTGCCAACTGATTGACCAACGGTGAGGACCAACCAAGTGCTAGAAGGATACCTCAAAACTTTGTCAATTATGATCAAACAGATTCGTACCAGTTGTTATCACTAGACGAGCATGCCTACAACATTTCGACAAGGAAGACGAATCGTATGTCTTCCTTCTACGCAAACTAAGGATTCCATCCACAAACAGAATGGATGAAGGAATGTGAAGCCCAAAAACGAGGTGCCCAGCTATACTTACATAGGATGCAAACAATACACCAGTGTGCCTCACAAGCGTTCGAACAAACGCTAGAAAATATGAGGAAATATTACAACCTATAGGCTAAAGAGCAACCATACATCAAGGTCAGGGACCTGGTCTTGTTAAATGCATAAAACATACACATCAAACGACCCTAAGAGAAACCTAGCCCATAGCTGTATGGCCCGTTAAGGTATTGCCATAAAGGGGAGAACGTGCCTACATACTAGAAATTATTACCAAGATGGAAGATCCACCCAATATTTCATGTATAATAGTTGGAACCCTATCAAACATCCAATGGACCAGCAAGTGGACAACCCCCCACAAGCCAGAAGAAATCTATTCAGATTTTGAATGGGAGATTGAAAGAATCGTGAAGAGTGAAATAAGCTCTTATAGGTGGCGGGTGGGAGGTCGGAACCGACCGATCCGTGAGTTACCGTACTTTGTGAAGTGGACTGGTTGTTCTGAAGATGAAAATACTTGGTAACTACCTGACCACTTAGAGCATGCACAAGAATTGGTGGAGGTATTTCATAGGGAGAATCTGGATATGCCAAAGCTGGCCAAAGTTGAATGACAAGGAAAAGGTTTCCCTAGTGTGGCCAAGCAAACGCGGTAGGATTTTCACCCTGCCAAGTCGAGTTCAAGAAGGGACTAGTAAATATCAGAATTATTGATGTTTGGGTTTAATTTTGGAATTTTTTTTGTGTTATTGTTATTTTTGATGTGGTACCCAAAGAGAGGGTAACCTTTGAAAAGCGATTCTTGAGAAACCGCTCCGAGGAGGACACTCGTGTTAGGCACAAATGACTCCCAAGAGGATTACCCGACTTTTCAGGAGGAACTGCTTGAATCTGAACCTCTACAGGAAATTACCCCCCTGCGACCTCTGCTTTCGCCCTGGGAGTCGACACCCGCACCTTGAGCAGTTGTACGTCTACTAAGAAAAACGAGTAATAAGTACACACCTCGTAACGCCGTATACGTCGTCGCCGTCGGTCCGAACGTTGGTCGTCCGCAGGCTCCATGAGAGGGCCTTTCTAGCTACGTCTTGCAACTGGAATGAAGCGATTCTGTCAGGAAATTGTAGAGTTACACACAGTTGAAGTTAAGAGAGCCCTGATAGTCCTAGATCGGTATGAAGAAGCGATTGAAGTAGGCTACTCGAATATACACTGTGAGTACCCTGACACCCCTGTGATACCTATAAAGTCAACGAACCCATTGGAACAAGTTGATAAGGAGAGGCACTGAAGACGAGAAGGTATTGGCTTGATCGTGCACACTAGTCATCCTGAAAGTCTGCTGCAGGGCCGGATAAGACGGCATGAAGCAGACTCGGCCAACAACCAACCTGGCCCCTTGGAGTTCTAAGAAGTTATTGGTACATTCCAAAATGGGCGGCCATATCTTAACAGCCGAAAGAATGTTGACAACTTAGACTAAGTGGGTTCACACCCCCTGAGAAGTTGGGAGCTCTGATCATACCATTAGCTGTGTGGGGGAAGAGAAAGTTTTAGGGTCAATGCGGGTTCCCTCGCGGATCAAGAGACGAAGATCGGGAAGAAAATACCGGTTAATAGGTAAACCAGTTATGGTCAGAGAATACTCAGACCTGGTATATAAATATCGAAGTGCCTCCCGCGCATTAGACATCATCAAGCAATGGAATAGTGATCTTATCAATATCTGAAGTTTTTACGGAAAAATCTTTACCTACTAGCCTTCCTAGACAATCTCCGTTTACAAAGAAACATTTAAGCCTAGTTCGATTCGCTTACCCTAAGATTCGACTACCCTTAGCAGCATGATTTCTCATGCCTAACACCAGAATCCCAGCATCATCCAGGATGGCAGTCGTGATTGGATTACTCTGGTTTAATCAATTTCAGGTGCAGCAAAAGTCTTGCCTCCTCTGATTATCTTTATGGCAAATGCCCACTTGATGCAACACCACACGAATATTGCGATTGAAGAGAAGGAAGATGCTTTCAACCCCACCTCTCTCAAAGGCTATACCAACACTGATATCACCTTTTAGTGGTTTCAGGTAGTATTTGAACAACGAACCTGCCCTTTGAATGGTATCAACCAGCATCGTATTCTAGTCTTGGATGGTAATTAAACAAATGTTGAGAACTATGAGTTCATAAAGTATGCCACTGGCTACAACATTCATATTCTTTGCCTCCCTTCCCATTCCACTCACATTCTCCAACCCCTTGATGTTCGCATCTTCAGTCCACTCACAAGCTTTTACAAGCAGGAACTTGAATATCCTGTACGTCAGCAAGGCCCAAATGGTACAATTAAGAAGGGAGACATCTTTCCCATGCTTCCGAGGGCTAGACAAAAGACCTTTAATCCAGAGACTATCAAGTCAGCCTGGCGTGCCTATGGGCTGATCACTTAAAACCGAAATCGAATCCTAAGAGATCCTGTCTTGCAGGCAAATATGGTTCCGAAGACTCCTTTGGCTACCAGACGCCCTGGTCTTCGTTTATCGGCAGGTACAGTAGTTGGAGCCCCTGATCTTGATCGTATTGAACTCAGTAGTCAGCAAATAGAGGAAACCCCCCCCAATTATGCTCTCAAGGACCTCTTGACTCAATGAATTATAGACGCTCGCAGTCTTCATGCTGCAAAGATTATTGTTACGGAAGAGGTTGCACAAGTGCGACAACTGGCAAAACAAGCTCAAGCTGCTAGAAGGCAAGTACGTCGTGGACTTCTACTAAGCACCAAGCACTTGGCTAAGCTATATCATAAGCGTATGGAACTTAATAAGAAAAAGGCCGAAGCTGCAGCTCAGTGTAAGGAGACTAGAGCTCTAGGGGGAAGAAAGACACGTTCTAAGCCTAGTCAATGGAGAGCGGCCCACCTGAACCATGATGAAGAGGCCATCATACTCAGCCCTCGTGATGAGGACTCAGAGAGCAGCAGTGATGAAGAATTGGCCGAGAATAAATCATATCAAGCCACGAATAAAGTAAGTATTCAATTGGGTCAATTTCACTTTCAGCAAATCTAACAACTTGACTCCAACAGAGCTCCAATCTCCCTGCTACCACTCGTCAATTGCGGCCAAGAACCACCTCTACCCATGTCAGAAAGTTGAATAATTTCATAATTTTTTCTCATGTCAAAAACCTTGACCTTGTAAGTCAATCATGCGTTATCACTCTTGGTATATATTAACTCATAGATATAGCTCTATTAGTTCACCCAAGATAGTTTTGATGGAGGTTATTGGCATGGAGACTGGCTATGTGGATACCAATTTGTAGCTTATATCATATAATATTGTCGGGGTTACAACTTTTTTTCTATCAAGTAGTCACATATCATTTATTGTCACATAACTAGTGAGTGTCCCAACACTAGGTCAAATACGTTAGTCCACGAAAATAGGCACTACTTATTTTTAAAAAAATGTAACATAAGAGACTATTCATAAGGAGAAGAAGCCTTAGGTTCTTTTTATCCAATTAAGTATTGTATAAAAATGAAGTTAAAGATTGAAAAGTTAAAATTTTGATGAGAGTGAAACAAGTGATAGAATATACCCACTAACATGCTGAAGAACATTGTGAGGAATAGATGATGACCAAGAAATTAGAAGAGGGATTGAGAAAATAATTATGAGAATAAAAGAGATGAATATATATCATACTGAGTCTACTCTCTTCCAATTCACTCTTGTGTTTCCCCCTGGGTCTGGTTAAGGGTAGTCGATTCTAAGGGCAAGCGAATCGAACTAGGCTTAAATCATTCTTCGTAAACGGAGATTGTCTAGGAAGGCTCGTAGGTAAAGATTTTTGAGTAAAAACTTATGATATTGATAAGATCTCTTCTCCGTTGCTTGATGCTCTATCTAAGACCGGGGACTGCCCAGGTATTTATACTCTGCGACCTTGAACCCACGGCTTTACAACTTCTAAGACCTTTCTACTATGTTTACCAAGTGCGAAACCTGTTTCACCCAGAAAACTTAGTCGCACACTTTTTGGTCTTCGGTTAACTGTTCCATTTATCGGAATGATAGTGTCATATCCTCCAATGATAGTCTGCAGATCTGTAGACCATTATCCATATATGAGGTGATCAATTATCATGTAGGCATGCATCGGCGACCTCAGTCTTCCGATAGGCTAAGCGTATAATATCGCTGATAATTCATTAACCGACTGACCGATTTCTTCCGTTCGACCTGCTATTTCAAGATAGAGTCCTCTGCTTGGAAGTAGGGCAATAATCCCATGGTCAGGGCGTTCTTATCGTCTTGCAGGAAGGTTTACAGATGCAAACTTGATTAGTAGAAAATATCTCATTCAACCAGAAAACCCTGCTTCACCAGCAAGTTGAACACGTGACCTCGAGATACCCAGAGTGACCTGATACCCTTAGACCATGACAGCGGCGACATATATGCTGTTACGAGGGGGGTGCCAATTTATGACTTTTTAGTGAGGGGACATTTTTGCAGTAGGTGCCGCAGGTGACGTGCGGGCCCAACAACGGGGCCGGATGGGTATGAGTAGGTTTTTCAGCGTATTTTTTGTATGAATGCAGTACTGAATTCAGTACCTCATCCCCATGTGCCTAGCAAGAGCTCCCTCCCAGGAAGGTTCGTCTCGAATCGCTTTTGTAGGTGTTACACTGGTTTTACTTTCCCTTTTATGCAAAATAAAACCTTAAATTTTACATTAAAAATAAAGTAAACTCCTGCTTTTTGAACTCGAGTTGGTAGAGTAAAAAAACCTTATGCTTTTGCTTTGCCACGCTAGGAAAACCTTTTCCTTGTCATTCAATGTCTGCCCGCTTTGGCATATCCGGATTCTTCCTATGAAATGCCTCGACCAATTCATATGGATGATCTGAGTGGTCTGGTGGTTCCCAACTATTTTCATCTTCACAACACCCAGTCCACTTCGGAAATTAGTGTAACTCACAGATCTGTCGGTTCCCACCATCCACGCGCCGGGTATAAGAGATTATTTCACTCTTCACGATTCTTTCAATTTCCCATTCAAAATCTGAATCGATTTCTTCTGGCTCATGGGCAGGTAGTTCCCTTGCTAGACGATTGGATGTTCGATAGGGTCCCAACAGTGATACAGGAAATATCGGATAGATTTTCCACCTTGGGGATATTACGAGTTTATAGGCACGTTCGCCCCTTAGCTCCAATACCTTAAACGCGCTTTACAGCTTTAGGCCAAGCTTATCCAAGGGTCGCTTAATGCGTATGTTTTTTGCATTTAACAGGACCAGGTCACCGACCTTGATGTCCGGATGCTGCTTAGTCTTGCGGTTGTAATATTTGCTCATATTTTCCCGTTTTTGTTTCAACGCTTCTCTGGCTTGTTGGTTTATTGTTAGAATCCAGTGTGCGTATAGCTGGGTGCCTGAATTCTGGGCATCACGTTCCTTCATCCATTCTGTTTGTGGATGGAATTGTTACTGGGTATCCAATTCGGTACTGTTGAATTGTCAAGGCCGTGCTCGTTTCGAGAAAATCGGAGAACAGTCAGGAAAGCTCGGTAATAGTTTGGATAAAAGATAAAGATTCTCGAAGGTTTTATAACTTGATAAACTGATAACTTGATATATTGTTAAGGTCTCTTCTCCGTTGCTTGATGATCCCTTAACTATGGGGGACTGCTAACTATTTATACACTTTTCCCAGTACTTAGGTTGGCCATATAAAAGAAGTATCCTTGGAAACTTCGGCCAAGGTCATAATTAGTGCGAACACTGTTTGACCCTGAACATGTATAACTCCACTACCGCAAATGATCCCGCGGACTATCTATTTCTCGGAGGGTGTCAAGCACTCCGCCACTAGATACCCTTCGATCTCATTGCCAATTGAACTAAGTTCTAATTGATGTCGCCCATTTGTGAACATCGTACGGAATACCAGGTGATCAGTCTGGATGGCCGTCTTTCCTGCATATATGCACTCATGTGCAGATGCATTCGGATTATCAAGAATGCAGAATACGTAATAGATCCACTTGGATAAATTAATCTGTCATCTTTCACCGAGGCTGAGTAGTTCGTGATACGATCCTACTTCTTGCCAGTGTGGGTTGTAGTCAATATAGTCACCTCCCGGCGCTATATACCATCACATGTTTAGACTCGAAAGTCTAGTACCATATCCCATATGTGTAACCGGAATCCATAGTTTGCATAGAAGGGTGACATGCCATGAGCATTTATTACCGAATTGTTGTAGGCAAGCTCGGCTAGTGGGAGCAACTGGTACCAGTCCGTTTGATCATTGTTGTCAAAGTTCCTAAGGTATGCTTCCAGCACTTGGTTTGACCTTTCAGTTTGTCCGTCATTTTGGGGGAGGTACGCTGTGGACATCTTTCGTTTTATCCCAAGGCTTTTGCTTAGGGACTCCCAGACTACTTCCGAGAATTTTGAATCCATGTCGGATATGATTTCTGCCAGAAGACCACGTAGCTTCCAGACTTCCCTCAATAATATATATGCAACTTCTTTTGCTGTTGCATTACTTTCCACACCTATAAAGTGAGCCATCTTTGTAAACCGATCCACGACTACCATAATTTGTGTTCTTCCTTGTCATTGTGGTAGTTGTGTGATGAAGTCGGTAGATATGGATGACCAGGCTGCAAATGGAACTTCTAGAGGCTGCAGCAGACCGAACCGCGCATGTCTTGTAGATTTATCATGTTGACATTCACCTCATGACCTCACGTAGTCATTTATACATGCTGTCAGACCTCGGCAATAAAACTTTCTGGTAACAATTTCCAGAGTCTTCTCCTGTCCAAAGTGCCCTTCTACCTTAGAGTCGTGGCAACCTTAGGCTATAGTTGTCTGGTCTAGTTTATTATCTGGAATGTATAAGCGATTCTAATAGTATATCAGTCCTTCAGTTACTGCCCAGTGACTTGGTAATGGTTCGCCCTGTTTGGTTAACGTTTCCAGTTCTTACTTGCATTCCTATCAGTCTTGATCGTTCTGGCCTGCCTCTTTGATGGTTTTTATTAATGTTAGGTCATATTTCCTAATATCGACCTTGGACATTATAGCACTAGACATTAGGTGTATCCCTTTACCTTGTCTTGCTTGAAGGTCTGTTTCATCAAGAAACTCATTTTCTTCCTGGTCCGCTTACAAGTATGCAACCAGTACCTGGGTCTTTGTTGTAGCTGATCGCCTGGGTGATACATCTGTGCTTCCAAATCCGGCTCTACCCCTTTCAGTTTCTGGTAGTCTGTCAACTTCAATCGCTTCGGCCATGTGTATGTTCTCAATAATCATTTGTGCCATTCGGTCCCCTTTGCGAACCTGGCAATCATGGTTTCCATGATTCATTATGATAACCTTGACTTCTCCAGTGTAATGAGCGTCAATTACTTCTGCGCCAATTCTGATCCCAAATTTGGGGGCCATTCCACTGTGTGGTGCCAACCGTGCGTATGTTCCTTTTGATAATCCGACGGATATTCCAGTTTACGCCAACCTTTGTCCTTTGGCCGGAATTATAAAGTCCTCAAGTGCATACAGGTCATGTGCGGCTGCTAGTCGGGACCCTTTTGTAGGCATTTGTGCTTCTGGAGTTAGCAATTTTATTTATAAGAAATCAGTAGACACTGTGCCATTTATTCTTTACTCCCTTGCTGGCTGATTGAAGTGCACCAGTGTGATTTGGAAGTGAGAGGGGTTGAGCATTGACTATTCGCTATGCGCAGCTCCCTCCTCTGGACGTTACTCAGGCCGTCGGCTTATTGCATCAGGCTTTCCGCCTCGTTTTTCCAGTCGGTAGACAATCTTGAAATTATAGTTCCCTAGTTGCTGAGCCTATTGTATTTGCTGCGGATTCCATACCTTAGTCGTAAGGAAGTTCTGTAGTTTCTGGTGATCAGTGTAGACAGTCACTGGTTTCTCATTTCTTACCAGATACTGTTTCCACTCTTCAAATAGTTCCAGAATCGGCAATAGCTCCTTATCATGGATCTCATAATTTCGCTCAGACGGGCTCATCTTCCGTGAGTGGAAAGCCAGCGTATGTAGCTTTTTGTCCTTAAACTGTGAGAGGACACAGCCTAGTGTAAAATTGCAAGCTTCTGTTTCCACAATTGTTTCTCTGTCACGGTAAAAATGACCGAGCATGGTGGCGGAGATGAATCTTTTCTTAAGTTCTTCAAAGGCCCCGTCTTGTTCCGCACCCCAGCTGAATTTTCTGCTGTCGCCTGTCAACGTTTCGTTTATTTGTTGGCAGATTTTGAAGAAATCTTTAATGAAATGTCGGTAAAAATTGGCAAAGGCAATGAATATTTTACCTCCTTGTGCGACCTTGGTTCCTTCCAATCTTTTATGCTTTCGACCTTTCTTTCACTCATGGTCACTCGATCAATTGCCACAATATACCCCTAAAACTCCAATGTATTGACGTGAAAAACTGACTTAGTGGTCGATAGCACTAGGTTATATTCTTGCAAGCTAGAGAGTACCCTCTTGAACAAGTCGACGTGTTCTTTCTCTGTCTTGGTGTAAATCAGGATGTCATATAGGTAGACCACCACTGCATGATCTAAAAATTCCAGTAGAATTTTATTCATCATAGCCTGGAAGGTGGCCGGCGCTTATACCAGCCCGAATGGCATTACTTTGTATTCATAGTGGCCGTATCGGGTCCGGAATGCAGTTTTCCACTCATCTCCTACCTTTATCCTTAGGAGGTAATAGCCATCTTTTTAGTTATCCTTGGTGAATATTTGGGCGCCAGCCACCGGGTCACGGAGCTCACTCAGTAGGGGTAGCGGGTATTTGTTTGCCACTGTCAGCTTATTTAACAGTCGGTAGTCCACACATAGCCTCCTTGAACCGTCAGGTTTAGGGACCCATAAAATTGGTGCCCCAGCAGGAGATTTGCTTTCCACGATTTTCCCTTGATCCTACATTTTCTGCAGGTATTTGCTAAGCAAATCCAGCTGGTGGGCTGACATAGGATATCTCGGGCCCTATGGCTGCGGTACCGCGCCAGGTATCAAGTCAATGGCGTGGTCAAACGTTCTTCTTCCTCCTAGTTTCTTTGCCGTTTCTGGTACAAAAACCACACGGAATTCATGATATGCCAGAGGTATTTGAAGAATCTTTATTGACTCTGGAGTGGGTGTAATTTCAATTCTTCCAATTAATCGTGCTTCTGGTTCGTAGGCCACGGTCTCGTCCCTTTCAAATGTTCAGTCTATACCTTTATCACTAACATGACTTTGGCATTTCTCGTCTTTGAATATCCATTTTTGCGCATTCACGATGTGCCGTACGGTATGTTCTGTAGGCCACCATCCGAAAGGGATGATAAGGTCATATTTGCCAGCGTTGGCAATTTTGCAAGAAATGTGAGATCGGTGTGAGTTGTTTACGATCTCTAAGAGAATAGCAAGTGTTTGGTGTTTTCCCCCATTTGCTACTATGGTTCCTTCCTAGGTGTAAATGTCCAAGCTATTTGTGTGTGTGTGGTATGGTAGGCGATGTTGATTAAACAGCTCTTCGTCAATTAGGAATATATTAGATGCTGAGTCTAATAGAACGTGAATTGGGATCCGTTCCCCTTTTATTTCAATGGTTGCACTGCATTCTGGGCATGAATAATAAGGCGGGGCAGCTGATTCCGCTCTATTTCTTTGGTTAGGGCCGCTGGGGGCCTGTGCAGGTCTGTTGTATGATATTTTTCGTTGTGGTGGTAACTTAAGGTGTTTGTTACCATGCACGCACGGTTTCGGCTATTTAAGACTCCGCAGACAAACTAAAATCTCTTTCTTTGGTGTACTGGGCAGCCCACTACTAGCCGTCTTTAGCCCTTGCCGAAGGGTTCCCATACACCTACCATTTGCCCTTCCTAACTGGAGACGAACTCGTATTATTAGGTGGTATCAAGCGGATTCTTCACACATCGCCTCGTTTACCTCATGCGTCTATCATGCTTATCCTGTCCAAAAGCCGGAGTCCAGGTTCGGGACGGAATTACCCTCCTCCTTTTAGCATATGGACTAGGTAGCCTTAGTTACTCATTGTCTTCCACTTTATTTTTCTTAATGTCCGGAATCCTGTACCCTATCTCCAACTATTCCGTTGTCCAGCCGACCTGTAACATATTTTATTCCTCGAAGGCTTCTCACGATCCAGGCTAGACTGATTTCCACTTGTCATTCTTAAGAAGTGCCTAGTCATCGCTGGTCTGTCCACTCTTCCTTGGATCGCTTATAATGATTTAGGGCTTTATGAGGATGCTGGTTTAGTTTACCGTCTTCCGTACTGATGTCCGATATACATCAAATGTGGCGCTCGGCTTTCTTCTTTTTGAGTTTCCGGTTCCCAGAGTTAGTCCTGGATTACCACGAGCAGCCGCCCAAGTTAATCGCTTCTTACTCGCCTGTAATTCTTAAGTCTGCGATACTCCCGTATGTCTGGATTGCTTTTTGTGACTCTCACTTTGGTTTTGAGTTTCCCACAGAGATGCGTGGAATACCAGATAGTAGGACCTAGCAGAAGTCGAGCTTGCTTGTTGATTTCGGTTTCGGTAAGGGTCAATAATCTAGTACTTGGTCGCTGTCGCTGCTGGTGCCAGAAAACCTTTTCTTAGGTTTCATCCATGTCGTCCAGTTGCCAAATCCTGGGTTGGTTGACATGGTTCACCCTAGTCGTAGGTGCTGGTTCCCCCTTTGCTATCAAGGGTCGTCGATAATAGGGTTCGAAATTTCCCGGTTTCTGCCCCATAACCGATACTTGGGCCTTTTTCCTGCAGAACTTCCAAGTATGGTTGGCCAACGTGCAACCAGTGCATTGGTGGGCTTTCTTTCGTTCTTCAATTTTGTCCTTAGGGATTCCTTCATGAGCTTCAACCCAATTTGTATGCTCAACCTTTCCTTCAGCGGGGGCTTTTTTCCCTTCCTCCGCTTGTTTTTTAAATTTATAGGCAGCATTTTCTGCTGCCGTATAGGTTTTTAGTTTCTTATTTCCAGCAGTGGTCTTGCTAGATTTTTATTCCTCCTCCCGCTTTCCTTTCTGGAAGTCACCTTTTACCTGGTTGATTTTCCGGAAAAGCCCTGGTTGTTCCTTGAACGATTCTTCTGCTTTAGTAACCCTGAAGACAGGTTTTTTCCTTTAGCTATCCAAAAGATGATTTTCATGTGAATGCGTACGCATGGATTCAATAGGAAGTTGCCGTTGAATTATAGTTCTCGAAGCCATACCGGACACTTCTGCCAGAATGTTCTGGTTTTCCGTAGTATGGAGATACTTCTCTATATCGCCTGTATACCTAACCTTCCCCATCTCGGCTAAGGCTTTTTGTGCCTTATGTAGTACTAAGAATCGTTCTGTAACTTCGGCTCGGAAAGTGATCCACAAATTGTAACACTCATGTTTTGGGAATCCGGGGTCCCCCGTCATTTTCAGTGATAGGTTATCGAGAAAGGTGCCACCTCGGATCCTTCAATACTACCTAGAGCATACTTGATACCTTACTCATCATTTTCCCATTGCCATCGGTTTCTACCAAAGTAGTGCACACATCTTAATAACCATACTCGCACATCCTGATTTGGCTTATTCTAAAACTTGAAAGATCGATCCGCTTTTCTGCAGTTAGTGCTGGATAATGCTTGCCCCAGTCAGTCCACCCATGCATCTGGTTCAGATTCAAACTTTTGACCAGGTAAGGGTCTTCATGATAGCCATCCACAGGTCAGTGGGGGCCACCTCCGTCCTCCAACCCTGGGTCATCGTCACCCGGGGTGGGTGCATTCGCTCGAGGTGGCGGGGGTGTTTCTTTTCGGCCATTTCCTTTTCTGTCACCACAATCCACGGCTTTTCACTTGTCTCTACTGGGAATAAACTGGAACTCTTCTCCGGCTTCGGCTGTGGTTCGTCTCTCCAAGCCCGGATTTTACTGTTAAGGGTAGCCGATCATAAGGGCACGCGAATCGGGCTAGGCTTAAATCTTTCTTCGTAAACGGAGATTGTCTAGCAAGGCTCGTAGGTAAAGATTTTGAGTAAAACTTATGATATTGATAAGATCTCTTCTCCCTTGCTTGATGATGGCTAAAGCTCGGGAAGCACTACGATATTTATAACCCGCCTCTGTGTGTTCGCGGACTACAACTGGGTTACATATAAACAGGTACTTTCTTCCCAACCTTCGTCTCTTAATCCGGGAGCGACCCCTCTTTTACCCTGAAAACTTCTCTTCCCCCACATAGCTAATGGTATGATCAGAGCTCCCGACTTCTCTGAGGGTGTCGACTCCCCCTTAGTCTGAGTTGGCAACCTTCTTTCGGCTGTTAAGATATGGCCGCCCAGTTTCGACCGTACCAATAACTTCTTAGAACTCAAAGGGGCCAGCTGGGTTGGGGGCCGAATCTGCTTCGTGCCGTCTTATACGGCTCTGCAGCTGGCTTTCAGGATGACTAGTGTTCACGATCGGGCCAATACCTTCTGGTCTTCACTGCCTCTCCCTATCAACCTGTTCCGATAGATTCATTGACCTTATAGGCATCACGGGGGCGTCAGCATACTCTCAGTGTGTATGAGAGTAGCCTACTTCAATCGCGTTTTCATACCCATCTAGGACTACCCGGGCTCTCTTAACTTCATCTGGGTATACCTCCGCGAGTGTGTGACGGAATCACTTCGTTCCACTTCCCAGACGGAGCCAGAGAGGCCCTCACATATACCCTTCGGAAAGCAACCGGTCGGATGGACGGCTACGACATATATGACGTTACAAGATGTGTTCCAAATTCTCGTTTTTCTAAGCAAACGAGCAACTGCACAAGGTGCCAGTGTCGACTCCCAGGGCGAACGCCGTTGCCGCAGGGGGGTAATTGCCTGTGGAGCTTTAGATTCATGCAGTTCCTTCTGCAAAGTATTGTAATCCTCTTGGGAGTCGTTAGTGCCTAACACGAGCTCCCTACTCGGTGCGGTTTCTCCCGAATCTCTTTTCAAAGGTTACCCTCTCTTTAGCGACTCCAATAATAACAACAATAAAAAAACTAAAGAAACAATTTTTACCGATAAAACCCCAACTTTTAAACAGTTTCCGAAATATCTCAATCCCTTCTTGAACTCGACTTGGTAGGGTGAAAAACCTAACGTGTTTGCTTGGCCACGCTAGGTAAACCTTTTCCTTGTCATTCAACATCTGCCCGCTTTGGCATATCCGGATTCTCCCTATGAAATGCCTCGACCACTTCCTGTGCATGCTCTAAGTGGTCTGGTGGTTCCCAATTATTTTCTTCTTCGGAACAGCCAGTCCACTTAACAAAGTACCGTAACTCACGCATCGCTCAGTTACGACCTCCCACGCGCCGTGAATAAGAGATTATTTCACTCTACACGATTCTTTCGATTTCCCATTCAAAATCTGAATCAATTTCCTCTGGCCCGCGGGGAGGTTGTTCCCTTGCTGGTCGATTGAATGTTCGTTAGGGTTCCAACAATGATACATGAAATATCGGATGGATCTTCCACCTTGGTGATATTTCTTGTTTGTAGGCATGTTCACCTCTTTTGTCAAATACATTAAACGGGCCATATAGCTTTGGGCTAAGCTTCTTCGAGGGTCATTTGGTCCGTATGTTCTTTGCATTTAACTTGACCAGGTCCCCGACCTTGTGTCTGGTTGCTGCTTAGCCTTGCGGTTATAATATTTGCTCCTAATATCCCGCATTTGTTCCAACGCTTCTCTGGCTTGTTGGTGTATTGTTTGCATCCAGTTCGCCTATAGCTGGGCGCCTGGATTTTGGGCTTCACGTTCCTTCATCCATTCAGTTTGTGGGTGGAATCCATAGTTTGCGTGGAAGGGTGGCATGCCATGTGCGTTCGTTACCGAATTGTTGTAGGCATGCTCGGCTAGTGGTAATAGCAGGTACCAGTCCGTTTGGTGATAATTGACAAAGTTTCTGAGGTATCCTTCCAGCACTTGGTTGGTCCTCTGTCTTTGTCCATCAGTTTATGGGTGGTACACAGTTAACATCTTTCGTTTTATATCCAGGTTTTACATAGGGAGTCCCTGAATTCTCCTGAAAACTTTGCATCCATGTCAGATATAATATCCGCTGGAAGTCCCTGTAGCTTCCAGACTTCCCGCAAGAATGTGTTTGCAACTTCCTTTGCAGTTGCATTACTTTCCAGATCTATGAAATGCGCCATCTTTGTAAACCGATCCAGGACTACCATAATTTGTGTTCTTGCTTGTGATTCTGGTAGTTGTGTGATGAAGTCGGTCGATATCGATGACCAGGTTGCGAACGGGACTTCTAGAGGCTGCAGCAGACCGAACCGAGCATGTCGTGGGGATATCTTATGTTGACTTTCATCACATAACCGTACGTAGTCATTTATCCACACTGTTAGCCCTTTCCAATAAAAGTCTCTGGTAACAATTTCCAGGGTCTTCTCCTGTCCAAAGTGTCCAGCTACCTTAGAGTCGTGGCAACCTTTGGCTATAGTTGTCTGCAGCTATTAGTTGTCAGGAATATATAAGCGATTCTTATCGTATATCAGTCCTTCAGTTACTGCCCAGTGACTTGGTAATGGTTTGCCCTCATCGGATAACATTTCCAATTCTCGCTTGTGTTCCTGCCTGTCTTGATCTTTCTGCCCTGCCTCTTTGATGGTATTTAATAATGTCTGGTCATATTTCCTAATATCAACCTTGGACATTATAGCATTGGACATTAAGAGTATTCCTTTGCCTTGTCTTGCTTGATGGTCTGTTTCATCAAGAAACTCATTGTCAGCCTGGTCACCTTGCAAGTATGCAACAACTACCCAGGTCTTTGTGGCAGCTGATCGTCTGTGTGATAAATCCGTGCTTCCAAATCTGCCTGTGCCCCTCTCAGTTTCTGCTAGACTGTCCACTTCTGTCGCTTCCGCCATGTGTATGTTCGCAATGCTCGTTTGTGCCATTACGTCCCCTTTGCGAACCTGGAAATCTTGGTTTCCATGGTTCCTTATGATAACCTTGACTTCTGTGGTGTAATCAGCGTCGATTACTCCTCCGCCAATGTTGATCCCAAATTTGGTGGCCTTGCCACTGCGTGGTGCCTATCGTGCATATGTTCCTTTTGGTAATCCGACGGAAATTCCAGTTTCCACCAGCCTTTGTCCTTGGGCCTGAATTATAAAGTCCTCTAGTGCATACAGGTCGTGTCCGACTACTAGACCGGACCCTATTGTAGGCATTGCTGCTTTTGGAGACAGCAATTTTATTCGCAAGATATCAGTCAACTTTGTGCCAATTATTCTTTCCTCTCGTTCTGGCCGATTTAACTGCACCTGGGTAATTTGGAAGTGAGAAGGCTTGAGTATTGACTGTTCGCTATGCGCAGCTCCCTCCTCTGGACGGGACTCCCGCCGTCGGCTTAGTGCATCTGGCTTTCCGCCTTGTTTTCCCGATCGGTAGAAAACCTTGAAATTGTAGTTCGCTAGTTGTTGAGCCTATTGTATTTGCCGTGGGTTCCATACCTTAGTTGTAAGGAAGTTCTCTAGATTCTGGTGATCACTGTACACAGTCTCTGGTTTTTCTGTACCGACCAGGTACTGTTTCCATTCCTTAATTGCTTCCAGAATCGCCAATAGTTCCCTATCATGGATCTCATAATTTCGATCTGCTGGGCTCAGCTTCCGTGAGTGGAATGCCACAGGAGGTAGTTTTTTGTCTTTAAACTGTGAGACGACACATCCTAGCGCAAAATCGCTAGCATCTGTATCCACAATTGTTTCTCTGTCAGGGTAGAAATGACAGAGTATAGGTAGAGAGATGAATCTTTTCTTAAGTTCTTCAAATGCTGCACCTTGTTCTGGCCCCCAGCTGAATTTTCTGGGGTCGCCCTTCAATGTTTCAGATATTAGTTGGCAGATTTTAGGGAAATCCTTAATGAAACGTCGGTAAAAATTAGCGAAAACAATGAATATTTGCACCTCGTTGACCGACCTCGGTGCCTTCCAATGTTTTATGCTTTCGACCTTTCTTTCACTCATGGTGACTCCATCAATTGACACAATATACCCCTAAGATTCCACTGTGTCAACATGAAAAACTGACTTGGTGGTCGATACCGCTAGATCATATTCCTACAAGCGAGAGAGTACCTTAATGATCAAGTCAACGTGTGCTTTCTCTGACTTGGAGTAAATTAGGATGTCGTCTAGGTAGACCACTACTCCATGATCTAAAAATTCGCGAAGAATTGTGTTCATCATAGCCTGGAATGTTGCAGGCGCGTTTACCAGTCGGAATAGCATTACTTTGTATTCAAAGTGGCCGTATCGGGTCCGCAAAGCTGTTTTCCACTCATCTCCTTCCTTTATTCTTAAGAGGTGAGAGCCATATTTTAAGTCGAGCTTAGTGAATATTTGAGCGCCTGCCACGCAGTCCTGAAGTTGGCTCATTAGGGGTAGCGGATCTTTGTTGGCTACCAATAGCTTATTCAATTGCCGATAGTCAACACATAGTCTCCTTGAACCATCAGGTTTCAGTACAAATAAGATTGGAGCCCCAGCCGGAGATTTGCTTTCCACGATTTTCCCTTGATCCTGCATTTTCTGCAGGTATTTGCTCTACAAATCCAGCTGGTGGGCAGACATAGGATATATCGGGCCCCATGGCGGTACCGCGCCGGGTCTCTGTTAGGCACATAACTCCCATGAGGGCCCAGAAGAGCAGCTTGAGAGCTCTGGGCCTGAAACTCCACAGACTAATACCCCCCTCCGGCCCCGACGTTGGCCCCGGACGACAGCACTGGCGCCTTGTGCAGTTGCTCGCAATCATAGAAAGAAGAAATATTGGAACCTTTCTCGTAAACCCGTATACGTCGTCGTCGTCCGTC
This sequence comes from Tuber calosporum, assembly GCA_003316355.1. NCBI lineage: Eukaryota > Fungi > Ascomycota > Pezizomycetes > Pezizales > Tuberaceae > Tuber > Tuber calosporum. Next base: position 28,355 of record QFET01012364.1, read on the forward strand.
CGACCGGATCCTCTCCGCAGGGTATATAAGAGCGCATCTCTGGCAACGTCTGGGAAAATGAACCAAGCGATTTCGTCAAGAACTCGCGGAGGTACCTCCCACTGAAGTCAAGAGACCAAAACAACGTCCGGAAGCCTAGGAGGGAGTGGTATTCAGGCTATTCCGTAGAGAATAGTACTGAACCCCAAATGAATGCCTATCATAGGCAAGCAAGCCTATCGGAACATGTCGATAAGGAGAGGTAGTCCAGCACGAATTGGTATTGGACTGATGGTCAAACACTAGTCATCCTGAAAGCCAGCGGCAAGAGCAGGTGAACCGGAACGAAGCCGTATTGGTCGACAACCAAGTTGGCCCCTTGGTGTTCTAAGAAACTATTGGCAAGTTCCAAACTGGACGGCAATAGTTTGAACAGCAGGACGACGGCTGTTATCTCTTACCGGGAAGGTGTGAACACCCACGGAGAAAGAAGAGCTCTGATCACGCCATTAGCTGTGCGGGGGAAAAACTTTCTGGGTCAAAGGGGGTTCACTGTTGGATTTTGTTGTGAAAATTGTTTGTAGATACTTGGTTGTATGGAGAACGGATGTAGTCCGCGAACACTCAGACGCGGGAAATGAATATCGAAGTACCTCCCGAGCTTTAGCCATCATCAAGCAACGGAGAAGAGATCTTATCAATAACATACGTTCTACCTTGAAATCTGGAGCCTTCCTAGACAATCTCCGTCTACGATTTGATTTCTCAAGCCTAGCCTGATTCGCTTGACCTTAGAATCGGCTACCCTTAACAGTATCAAGTCAATGGCGTGGTCAAAGGTTCTTCTTCCGGCTAGTTTCTCTGCCGTTTCTGGTGCGAAAACCATCTTCAATTCATGGTATTTCTAACGTATTTGCAGAATCTTTTTTGACTCTGGAGTGGGTGCTATTTCGATTCTTCCAATGTATCGTGCTTCAGGGTTGTATGCCACGGTTTCGTCCCATTCAAATATCAAGTCTATGCCTTCATCATTAACATGACTTTGGCGTTTCTCGTCTTTAAATGTCCATTTTTGCACATCCCCAATGTGCCTTATGGGATGTTCTGTATGCTACCATCCAAATGGGAAGATTAGGTCATATTTGCCAGCATTGGTAATTTGACAAGAAATGTGAGATCGGTGTGCAGTGCTTCCGATCTATAAGCGAATAGGATGTGTATTGTGTTTTCCCCCATTTGCTGCTGTGGTTCCTTCATAGGTGTAAGTGTCCAAGCTCTTTGTGCGGGTGTGGTATGGTAAGCGATGTTTATTAACAAGTTCTTGGTTAATCATGGAATATGTTAGACCCTGAGTCTAATAAAACACGGATCGGGATTCGTTCCCCATTTGCTACGATGGTTGCCATGCCTTCTGGGCATGAATAATAAGGCGGGGCTAGTGCTACGGTTTTATTTCTTTTATTAGGGCCCTAGGGGCGTGTGCAGGTCATTAGTATGACATTTTTATTGTTGTGGTTACTTAGGGTGTTTGTTACCATGCCTGCACGGTTTCGGCTAAATAAGCCTCCTCAGACAATCTGTTAAGGGTAGCCGATTCTAAGGTCAAGCGAATCAGGCTAGGCTTAAGAAATCAAATCGTAGACGGAGATTGTCTAGGAAGGCTCAAGATTTCAAGGTAGAACGTATGATATTGATAAGATCTCTTCTCCGTTGCTTGATGATGTGTAAAGCTCGGGAGGCACTTCGATATTTATATCCCGCGTCTGAGTGTTCGCGGACTACATCAAATCTACCTATAACCATGTATCTTCTAACTTATTCCTCACTCCGTATTCTAGAGCGAACCCCCTTTGACCCTGAAAAATCTCTTCCCCG
>QFET01012369.1:0-93364 GCA_003316355.1 Tuber calosporum
GAGAAGATGGTTGTTAGCGAATGCCAGGTCGAGGACGGCAGGCCGTGAGCTGTTGTCGATTTAGAGTATATAAGTATATCATCAATGTATAGTACTACTCCTTCATCATGAAAGTCTTTCAGGATCATAGTCATTATTGATTGGAAGGTGGCTGGTGCATTTACCATACCAAATGGCATGACATTATATTCATATAAGCCGTATCGTGTGCGAAAAGCTGTATTCCATTCATCGCCCTTTCGTATGCGGATCACGTGGTAACCGTCCTTCAGGTCCAACTTGGTGAAAATTGTGGCTCCTTCCACACGGTCGCGAAGTTCCGTCATAAGGTGTAGTGGATATTTGTTGTGGATAGTGACCTTGTTTAGTCCTCGGTAGTCAACTACCAACCTAAGACATCCATCCGGTTTTGGCACAAAAAGTATTGGTGCTCTGGCTGGTGATTTACTGGAATAAATTTTTCCTTGTTTTAACATATCATCCAGATATGTTTGCAGTGCTTTTGACTGCTTTTCCGAGAGGGTATAAATTGGTCCCCAGATTGGTTGGGAATATAGTTTGAGGTCAATAGCATTATCGAAGGTCTGATGAGCCAGTAGTTTCGCCGCAGTTGATGGGCAGAAAAGGTCTTTGTAGTTATGGTATTGTGCTGGTAGTGTATCAAGGATTATATCTTCCTCATCATCTACTCTTGCAACTCTTCCAATAACGACAGCCTCTGAATCTTCCAGAACCTGCTCATCCCACTCGATTGATATACTTTCGTCCTCCGGTAAGAGGTGAAGCTGACATCCGTGAGATTAGAACCTTTTGCTTTCTGAGTCTTGAATTTCGGTTATAGGATTTTCATTATTCCACCACCCAAATGGAATTATTATTCCATAATTTCCTGTTGGTGCGATCTCGCACACAATCTTTGATATGTATTTATTTTTCCCAATTTCCAGGTTAAGGGGAAGTGTGAAATCCCTTACGGTAGATAATTCGTTTCCTGTAAAACCCAAAATGGGTATCGGATCCCCTCAAGACTTGTAAGGAGTTTTCAATTCCTTGATTAAATTTTCGTGTATGACAAAGATATTAGATCCAGAGTCTAATAAAACTCTTATGCGATATCGTTTCCCGTAAACATAGATATGTGCAGTTCGTTCAGGACATTGGTAGCGTTTTGGTTCTTCGTGTTTGAGATTCTGTCGCTTAAGTGACGTTGTTATCACCGTTCGTACTCGCTTAGCAGACATTATGGTTGTATAGCTTGGCTGTTCGTGACAACGCCAACATTGTTTCGACCATAGAGGTCTCCTCAGACCAACTAAACAAATAGTTAATTATGAAGATTCTGGGCAGCCCACTAGGTGCGTTCTTTACCCCCTGCCGAGGGGCTCCCAAAAAATTAAAACCCCCATCAATATGGGAGAGACCAGTAAAACGCCATAACAATGCAAAAAAAAAAAAGAAATTTATACTTCTCTGCCTTTCCTGTAGGATAATACCCTAAAGGAGTAATAATTTTCAAAAATAAATTATATTTCCGAAAAGAGCAGAAAATTCCGAAAATAGTAACCGTTTCCGAATTTGGAATATCTCCTCCGAAAGCGGTAATATTTGCACTTAAAGTTGTGTTAGGTTACCGTGCAAGACATTTTGACCATCACCATAATTAGCGATGAGGTTGGTTGCTATAGGGACCTTCGTTCTTGTTGTAGTTGTTGTTATTGTTTTTTGTTGACACAACATCCTCAGATTAACCGAGCCCATATCATGAGGTTTCCCAAAAAAGATTTCAGCTGTGCAGCTATGGTCGAGTGGTAAAATGAGCCTAGCCCGTTGATTTTATCCGCAGGGTCCTGCGTTCAATCCACCCTTCTGGCGGATTAAACAACGGTAATTTGTACCAGAGGCATCTAGGGCTAGAGCATACTGGGGGGTCACCCCTGCTACTGCCCAGCACTTTCCGAGTGTATAAAAACGGGAAGCACATGCAAGTGCCTAAAAAGGATATCCTTCTTCCGAAGAAGTAAAAAGCAGGAAACTAAAATTAGAACTAATCTGAGGGAAAATAAAAAATAACCGAGATCTCCCTGACAGGGGAGGTCTCATCCTCCGGTCCCCTGAATCCAATCAGTTGAAGCATGCTACAGAACCTCATCGAGGCTCCAGCCAACGATAGTTCCCAACATGCAAACATGGACCTGCATGCCAATTTTTTCAAAGAATTTTTGAGTTGTTTTTATCGTCGTGATCTTCATGACCTGAGACTAGGGGTTCGCAGTTTCGATTCCGGTCGCTATTGCTAGTGCCCCGAATACCCAATCGCCGTCGCAGTTGGTGCCTTTAGGACATTTCTGTGTCCGATAATTCCCATAACCGAGGTGCTGGTTCGCTCTGGATTTGATTCACCTTTGGCTGTGATGTTCTTACAGCGAGAGCAGCCGTCTGTGGTTTCCGGGAAAATTTCGGTCGGTCCTTCGTTGGTTGCTTAGCGAAAGCACTTGCTACCACTATGTCCTTTCGACATTTTCGCCAAGTGTGGTTGTTGAGGCCACAGCGAGTGCAAACCTTTTCTGCCTTCCGCTTATCGACAACATTTTGTGGGATTCCAGCATGAGCATTCTTCCAGTCCGTATGCTCATCCTTATTATTGAATCCTCCTTTCTTTTCCGATGGTTTTCCTTTAGCTGCCTTCCATCAGGTAGGACTGGTTTTTTGGTTCTGGTCGGTGTATCGGTGTTTGGTGTTGAACCCTTTTGCTGTATCATCGCGTTTTCGCTTGGATGCTCCACTGTTTGAGGGCTCACCTTTGTATAGTTTCCGCTGTTCGAGAAATTCCTCCTCTTGTCTGCCAACTTCCAGTATGGTTTCCATCCATTCCTCATCTGAGGAAAACTTTAGATGAGATAACCGGCGAAGAATTTCTTCAGGAAGTTTGCTTTCCACCCGAACCCTCCAACTAATTCCTCTGAGACCGGCCTTGATGTTGGGATTTTCAAGAAGTAGCAGTTAGGTGTCGATTTTTCCCTTATAGACTACCTTAGTCATTTCTTCTAGGGCTCGTCGTTCCTCCTCGATTCCGATATATCGTTTTGTAATTTCTTGTCGCAAGCGTTCCCATATGGAATAGTCTGGGTCCGGGGTATATCCTCCTAATCCACCCATCACCTTCCGGTATTTCTCCGAGAAGGGTGCCACTTTGTTCCCCTTTGTTTTCCCCAAGGAAAAAACTATCCGATGTGCATGATTTTCCCACTGTGTAGGATTGCGATAGAAATAGTCTTCACAGGCTGTCAACCAGTTTCGAAAATCTTGGTTGTCATTTTCTTCGAAGAAGTAGGGTGGTTCCTCTATTATCTTTGCTGGTCGGGAGAGTTCACCGATACGTTCTGAGAAAGACATAGTTAACCTGTCCTCAGGTATATCGTTACTGGGAATAGATGGTAAACGGGGAGCGCGTTCCAGCCTGCCGCCCTTTCTACACCGTCCATCCTCTCCATCACTATTGGACTCATCATCATCTGGGTCAGGGGCATCACCAAGGTTACCTGGTGGTGGTGGCGGTGGTAGGTTATTTCCTCCACGGTCAACTCCTTTTCCTTTATCCTTCCTTGGAGTTGATGCTGATTCCTTTATAGGAATAGTACCTTCTATTGGTACCATTGTGGGTCCTCGGTTAGACGGTCCTGGATCACCATCACTAGGTCCATAGTGTGTTGGTGCAGGTGTCTTTTCCACTAATCGAAGTACAAGAGCATCTAGGTAGGCCTTCATACCCGCACTCTGTTCTCGTTGCTGTTGAGCAGCTATATCTCGTTGCTCATTGATCCTTCTGGTCCATTCCTGTTCCTGTTGGTTTAACTTAGTATTGAGTTCGATTAGGGCCATTTCTAGGATTCGGTCCCTTGTTTCAGAGACTTGGGCCTGTTGCTCTTGTGGAGCATGTTGGCGTCGGATCTCTTCCTGATGCTGGGTACGTAACCTTTGCTGCTCCTGTTCGGTGTCGCGACTCAATTGTTCCAATGCACGGCGACCTTCCTGTATCTCATCATCATTGATAACTTCACCTCAGGCCATACAGCTCTGCAGCAATTCTAGCATTGTAAAACCCTGCCTGGCCTCCTGTGATAGTGCTGAGATCGCTATGTGATTCTCATCAGCACTTTCTTTCAAGGATCGGTCCAGGTGGCGTAATTCATAGACAACATTTTGCAGCAAGTTATCTTGCGTGTTGACAGGCTTCTGGGTTCGCGCGGCACGTTTCTGAACTCTTGATGGTGGACGACCCAAATGAGTAATGGGAGAGCTGGTAAGGCTTCGAGACGGGTTTAAGGATGCCGAATGAGTAGATTCCGTGTCATCCTCTTCGATCATACTATCATGTCCCAAAGGACTAGGAATAGGTGTGTCATCCCGTGCCATAGCCATGGCAGCTCGCTTAGACACCCAAATAATTTCTCTTTGAGAAAATATAAAATAACCAGTAGTCTGGCCTCTAGGCCACAGGTGCTAACTGGAAGAGAAATTAGCTTGAATAGAGAGTTTTTCCGCAAGGTCAGCAACAAGTATTTCTTCAAAAAGTAGGACATGGTAGATTTTTGTTGCGTTTTATAAACGCAGTTACCCGCCATCTGTCTTGACGATAGATATGTTCTGTATATTTTCGCTGTATCCGAGCCAGTTGTCGAAGTGCTACTGCTACGAGGTCAAGTGCGTATTCTTCGCAGCAGATAGGAAAAACGTTGTCTATGTTGAGAGGTCGGCAGTGCCCACAATGTTGGCACTGATGAAGACTTTGAGCGTCAAAGTATTCTCTGGGCATGAGAGAATATAGAGTTGCTTTAGTGACTGGAGAATAACAATATAGTGTTACGGGGTAGCCAATTCGGTACTGTTGAATTGACTAGGCCTTGCTCGTATCGAGAAAATCAGAGAACTGTTAGGAAAGCTCGGTAAAAAGCATGATTGAAGATAAAAGGGTTCTCGAAGGCTTTATAACTTGTTAACTTGATTTATTGTTAAGGTCTCGTCTCCGTTGCTTGATGATCCCTTAACTACGGGGGACTGCTAACTATTCATACACTTTTCCCAGTACTCAGGTAGGCCATATAAAAGAAGTATCCTTGGAAACTTCTGCCATGGTCTAATCAGTGCGAACACTGTTTGACTCTGAAGATGTATGACCCCACTACAGCAAATGATCCCCCGGACTATCTATTTGTCTGAGGGTGTCAAGCACTCCACCAGTAGATAGCCTTCGATCTCTTTGCAAAATGAACTAAGTTCAATTTTGATGCCGCCCAGTTGGGAACATCATACGGAATACCAGGTGATCAGTCTGGATGGCGGTCTTTCCTGCATATATGCACTCATGTGCAGATGCATTCGGATTACAAAGAATGCAGAATACGTAATAGATCCACTAGGATAAATTACTCTGTCATCTTTCACCGAGGCTGAGTAGGCTGGATACGATCCTACTTCTCACCAGTGTGGGTTGTAGTCAATATAGTCACCTCCCGGCGCTATACACCATCACATCTTTAGACTCGAAAGTCTAGTACCATTTCCAATATGTGTAACAAAAGTGTAACTGGGAGGGCTTGCAACCGTGGAAAAGGTCACATGAGCAGTTGTGTGATACCGAGCACCCCTTAGTGCATGGGAGAGGTACGGTGCTAGCCGACACAAGCGACACAATGGTGCTGGCAGTGTGAGGCAATCAGCAGAAATAGCAGACTTGGCAGACTATGACAACTGCTTTCCTCAATCATAGAACTAGGAACACCGACTAAGAGAGCGACCTAACCCGACTAACCGCAGACGTTCCTAGCTAAACCTGCTAACTAGCTGGGGCCGTAATGGCATCTCATCTGGTACCTAAAGTGCCGACAGTCAACGTGATGAGAGCAGTTGCCGACCGTCCAAATTCTCTGGGAACCCTAGCAAAATCGGGGCTTGAGAGTGAGAGGAAACATCCTGAGAGGTAACCAACAAGAACCCCCATCTGAGGGAATGTTCTAGGGAGGGGGACGAGAGGAGGAGGGGTCCCCAACACCCCTAGGCCGATTTGCCATCAAATGTTGAGCGGGAGGGGAGGAGGTTAGTTAATGATGAAACTTGTGGTATTGAGATTTCATTCTACGGGTGTGTGGTAGAGACGGTGGATGAAGTTCTAACAACATGCCGTTATTTATTTTATTTCCTTTTTTTTCTTTTTTTTTTTGAATATCATATATTCCTTGTTAAGGTACAAGAACTTGCATGCTGCGCTATCTATGGCATAAACAAAGCTTAATCCTAAAAACTAGAAATATAGGAAACCATTGGTACATAAAAACTCCGACTGGGCAGGTAACTGTCCAAATACAACGTACAGTAAAATCAATTAAGGAACAACCTGCCTAGGAAACAAACCGGAACTAAGCCTACAAGTAAGGAAAAACAGTAGGTTCTACGAACTTGAAGAGGAACAAATTGGTGCAGGCAGGAGACCCTGGGGGGGTGGGGGCGATACAAGGAGGCGGGGAAGTGGGTGGTGACAGCAGCATTTCAGTGGGGAAACCAAGCTGCCTGTCAGGTAGATAGGAGACCAGGTTGTGGAGGAGTAGTAGTAAGATCCAGATGGGGTCTGTCAGGCCTATACACATGACCCTTGGGAGGTGGTGCCTACGGGCCTCCGTGGTGGACCAGCAGGAAAGTATGGCATGTGGGAAGTCTTGATCGCAGTCCTAGCATCGTGGACAGACAGTGGGCTCCTCCACTAAGGCCATAAGGTGTCGAGAGCAAGGTAGCTCTAGTGGGCACGCATCTGATGAAAGCAGCCGGCCATGAACTTGCCCAGGCCCATAAGAGGATGTTGCCAGGGACGGTTTGTAGGGATAGTAGGGTGGAGGAGGACAGGGATGTCCCCAGTAGTTGATATGGGACTGCTTGGCCATTCTCCTGAGGCCGGTGTAGGAGGCTTGTATCGCAGGTAACAGGGGGAGAGGAGGACAGAGGGGTGCGAGATCTGCTCACGGTATAGGGGCGAAGGATAAGGATTCCAAGATCATAGGACCAGGTCTGCCATCACATTCACCGGGAGGTGTGTGCGAACAGGCGGTGAAGGAGGAGCAGCTTTTCAGTGGTCAGGATTGACCTTGGCTTTCAGACATCTAGCGAGGTGCTGCCATGAGTGAGGTGCGGAGGATTGGAGGAGAGAGGTAATGTCCTGGGGGAGCCGTCCTGCGGCAGGGTACATGGTAGGGGGGGCGCCCACTAGTTTGAGTGCAGCAAGCCTACGCTGCTGGGCGCATATCAGGTCAATAGCAGGGAGGCAGCTCTCCAGGGAGAGGACAGAGAGTCTGGTTAAGCGGAAGCAATTGGTAATCCATCTATGGATCTGGTGCCGAAAGAGGTTCCTGTGACTTAGCAAACCGTGGGAGTGTACAAAGACGTCAGGCCCGTAGGTAAGAATGGGTAGAAGAAGAGAGACGGCAAGGTGGTGGAACAGTTGGGGAAAGTTTTGGAACTGTGGCAAAGTCGCCTAGATGGAGGGCAAGATACTTGGAGAAATGAGTAGAGGTGGAATGGGATGGGTTGAGCAAGTAGCCGAGCCACCTGAAAGAGTTACCAGGATGGAAGATCTGCACATTAAAGTGTATGGGAATAATGCAATAAGAGCAGTACTGGTTCTTATTGCACCAGTGGATAAGCTCAGTCTTGGGAACTGAAAAGGGAACATTGCTTGTAGCTCCGTGGCACTTGATCCTAGAAAAGGCCGCTTGCAGTAGCTCAACATTGTGGTAGTAGGAGGAAGAAGATACAGTCAATGCCAAATATTCAACATAGCAAAGAATAAGGCCCCTAGGAAGGGAGAAATGAAGGGAAGTCATATTTATAACAAAAAGCAATGGAGATACAGGAGACCGCAGAGGCATGCCTAATGAGACGGAAGAAAAAATTACTGAGGAGGCCTGGAAAAGAAGACGGCAGGTGTGGTAGGCAAGGAAGGACCTGACCCAGGAGATGATGTAGTAGTTGACAAGATTTTTCTCTACTAGAGCGGAGAGGAAATTGGGATTCAAATTATCAAAAACCCCATTGATATCGGGCAGGAGGGTGCAGCCATGGAGGGCTGAGCGGCGGACAGTACTGATTGTATGGGAAAGGGTATTGTGGGCATTAAAGGAGGAAATGCACGCAGGGGAGCCACCTTGGTTGGGCCTGAGGAGACCATAAGCCCTCGTGACAAGAGCGAGGCGGGAAGTGAGAATTCACTCCCGAACCATGTAGATTGTTTTGAGGATGACGATGACCTTAAAGGCAGCCGGAGTGTCATAGGGTGGGTTGCCTGGCTTGTATAGTACAACGCCGTTGGTCATTTTGAGGGAAGGAGGGAGGTAACCATGGAGGAGAAGAGGGCAGAGGAGTGAAACTAATAGGGAGGGAGAGATGCGGTGGGCCACTTTCTAAACCCCTAAGGGGACAGTGTCGGGGCCTGGTACTGAGGAGGAAGAAAAGGCCTTTTGGGCGGCAGACACCTCTTCTGAGGATAGCTGCTAACCATGTGTCTTTTTTTTATTTCTTATTTTTTATATCATATATTCGGTATTAAGGTACAAGAACTTGCATGCAGGGCTAGCTTTGGTATAAACCAAACCTTGATCCCAAAAACCAAACACAAAGGAAACCATCAGCACACAAAAGTGCCAACTGGGCAGGTAACTGTTCATACACCTAGTATGGTAAACTCAAGTAAGGAAATACCAGCAAAGTAAACATACATAAACCAAGCCTTCAAGTAAGGAAAAACCTGGGGTTCTACGAACATGAGCAAGCAAAAAGGGGGCGGGCAGGAGATCCTGAAGGGGTAGGAGCTTTTCATGGAGCCGGAGAAGAGGGTGGCGACAACAGCATGTCGGGGGAGAACCTAACCTGCGTCTCACGCAAATAGGAGACCAGGTAAATGAGTAGTTGTATAGAGGACTAGATGGGGTTGCGGGAGCCTATCCACATGACGCCTTATGTGTGGCGCCTGTGGGCACCGGCAGTGGCCGAGAAGGAAAGCATGGCATGCAGGAAGTGTTCATCGTAGTCCCAGCAACGTGGACAGACGGTGGGCTCCCACACGGAGGTCATGGAGGTAAGGAAGTCCAGGGGGCTCTTTTGGGCGTGTATTTGATAAATACGCCCTGCCATGAACTTTCCCAGGGCCAGAAAGGGATATGGGGACAGGGACGGTTTGTTGAGGTAAGAGGGTATGGGAGGAAAGGCATCACCCCAGTTGTTGATAAGGGTCTGGTGGGCCCGCCTCCTATGGCGAGTGTAGGCAACTCACATAGCAGGTACCAGAGTAAGTGGATGACCGAGGTGTGAGAGATCTACACCTGGTATAGGAGCGAAGGACAACAATCCCAAGATTGGGAGGATAAGGTAGGCCATCGAGTTCACAGGGATATATGTCCGGACTTGGGGTTAGGGAGTGGCAGTTTTCCAAACGAGAGGGTTGACCTTGGCTGGGACACAACAAGTGAGGTACCGGCAGGAGTCCGGAGCGCGGGATTGGAGGTGAGAGGGAAAGGCCAGGGGCAGCAGCGATCCGTCAGGTTTGATGGTAGGGGGGTCGCAGACCAGTCTGTGTGCAGCAAGCCTACCGGAATGGCCCCCAGGAGGGCGATAGGAGGGAGGCTGCTCTCCATGGAGCGAACTTAGAGTCTTGTTGAGAGGAAGCAGTTGGTAACCCATCTCTGGATCTGGTGTCAGAAGACGTTCATGTGCCATAGCATACCGCAGGAGGGTACAAAGAGGTCTGCCCTATAGGTAAGCATGGGGTGAAGAAGGGAGACGGCAAGACGGCAGCACCGGTGGGGGGAACGGCCTACCCCTAGTGGGGCAAGCCTGAGAACAGTGGCGAAGGCGCATTGAGCTAGGACAAGACACTTGTAGAAATGACTGGAGGTGGAAATGGATGGGGTGAGTTAGTAGCCGAGCCAACTGAGAGAGTTGGCCGGATGGGAGACCTGGTCGTCTGAGTGTATTGGGATAATGCAAGGAGAGCCCCTATGGTTTTTGGTGCGCCAGTGGATAACTTCCGTCTTGAAAACTGAAAAGGGAACATTGCGTACTACCTCGCGGAGCTTGATCCTGCACAAAGCCGATTACAGTAGCTGAACATTGCGGCCGTAGGATGAGGAAGATATAGTCAATGCAAAATCATGAACAGAGGAAAGAATAATCCCCCTAGGAAGGCAAAAATGTAGGGAACAACCCTAAATAACAAAAAGCAAAGGAGATAAAGGAGACCCCTGAGCAGTGCCAACAGATACGGAGGAAAAAACTCCTCGTGAGGCCTGGAAGAGAAGATAGCAGGTGCGGCCAGTGAGGATTAACCTGACCCAGGAGATGCTATAGTGGTAGACACCTTTTTTCCTGAGCACGGAGGAGAGAAAATAGGGATCCACTTTATCAAAACCGTCTCTGATAGCAAGGAAGAGGGTGGAGATGCGGAGGGCTTGGCGGTGAAGGGTTCGGATTGTATGGGCAAGGGTGGTGACGCCATCACAGAGGAAATGCCCGCAAGGTGGCAACATGGGTTGGCACTGAGGAGTCCACAGGCCCTGGCGTTGAGGGCGAGGCGTGAGGCGACATCTCTCTCCAGAACCTAGTAGATTGTTAAAGGAGGACGATGATCCTAAAGGAGTCTGGTGTGTCATAGGATGGCTTGCCTGGCATGTCCAGGACAAAGACAGTGGCCTTTTTGAGGGAGGAGGGGTGGAAACCATGAAGGAGAAGAGGGGAGAGGAGTGAAATTAATTGGGAGGGCGAGGTGCGGTGGACTACTTTCCATACTCAATAGGGGACAGTGTCTAGGCCTTGTGCCGATGGAGGAAGAGACGGCCTTCAGGGCGGTAGAGATCTCATCTGAGGACAGCTCGTAGGCATCAGACTAGGGGCAAAGCAAGGACGGGGCGCGGGGGGAGGGATGTGGTTGAACGAAATGATTGAATGAGGCCTTAATAAGAGTCACTGGAGTGTTGGCCGCCTGGAGAGCGGGGAAGTGAGGTGTGGAGTAGCCTAGGGCCAGGCATTTGGTAGCCCAAAGGGTGTAGGGAGTGGCGTTGAGCAGGAGGGAGATCCAGTGGGCCTTTTTTACTATCTTTATAGCTGGGAAGTAGCTAGGGCGGGCCAGACTGGCGCAGAGATGTCGCTCGAAGGGGGGGAGGCATATGCCATGCGAGCAGCAGAGTGGTGTTCCTTCCTAAGGGTAGAGAGTAGGCGTGATTCCAGGGCTTGGCCCTGAGAGATGTACTCGAGAAGGAGCTATAGTTACATAGATGCGAGAGAACACGACAGAAATTGGTGTCAAAGTATCAGCAGAGTGAGGTGGCTGTAGAAGGGTGGGGGGCGTCGGGGACCATCAGATCCTTAAGCAGAGGTGAGAGGGTAGTCCAGTCAGTAATGGACCAGTTGGGGCACGGAAGAGGTTGCGTGGCTTTTGGATACCTAAAGGAGAGCATAAAGGGGACATTGTCTGAGCCAGTAGAGGGGAGGGGAGTGCTCCAAAAGGAGAAAAAAGGAAATAATACAGGAGAAGCAAAGGAAAGAGCTAAAACAGAGGACCTGCCCCCGCTACTCAAAGGGAAGAGGGTATAGACACCACGAGAATTTAAGAGCTGGTAGCCAAGCTTGGCAGCCTTGGAAAAGTAAGGAAAAGAAACTCCTAACCAGAGGGGGAGTGGGTCCGTAGCGGGTCATAGGAAGGGCAGTGGATATTGAAGTCACCAAAGGGAAAGAATTGGAAACCCATCCCGTCTAAACAACTCAAGAGGATAAATAGTACGCAAGCCGCGTGTCCTGCCAGGTAGATAATACGAGTTCAGTACCTGAAGTAGTGTAAAGGAAAACCCAAACAGCCTATTTGTGGGGCAAAAATCAAGGACTATAGTGTCAGATCTCACAAAGAAAATGGGAAGTGTGACACTTATGGACCGTAGGGAACTAGAAACATAACAAGCCACAGGTGGCTTTATAGAGGAGGAAGATGGGGGGGGGAATGTCTATAAGCCAGCAAAAGTAGGTACGCGTCCTGAAAACATCGGAGGATCATGGATCCATACCAACGAAACATGAAAGGAAAGTTCAACCAAATAGTTCAAAATGGAAGAAAACACATCCCAGCTTCCCAGGTAGTTGTATTGTGCGAGAGAGTGTGAGGACGGGGCCTTGAAGCCCTCGGGCAGGGCAGGGATGGTTGCGTAATCTATTATTGGACAGAGCCCATAGGATCACGGGGGGCAGAAGAAGGGCTGGACGCCACCTGGGTGTATGTGGCACCATGCCCTGCTAACTAAGGCCTCCCTGAGGTCTCGATATAGGCACTCGTTCCTCAACCCTAACCATAGTTACAGATATTTATAAGGTATACCCTCGGCATGACTCATATCGAGTCATACTATAAAATACATCAGCTGACTCCTATGAGTCTACTTTTCAGTATACCAAACCAATGAAAACTTTAAGAATTAGTCTTGTGCCCTAAAGTGGTCACATGTCCAAAATCCATTACTCATAATATGAGTCAAGTGCGGAAATCCTTACCTCACATTACTCACAAGTGTGTGTCATGCGCACGATTAACCAATCCCAATATAACAATGATTGCACTTGTGCTTATCGTGTGAAATACCATCACTACTACTAAGTCCTTGTGCTATATCTGACACCCTTATGACTCGTAACTATGAGTCATGTCAAATCCTACCTTGCTTATTCACTAATCTTGACCTGTGGTTTCCATACCTAATTACCGAGAGAAGGGAATTGCCCATGAAAGCTATCCCGGTGCGCAAAAAATATCCTCCACTTGAATATCCAAGTGTTGTGAGAATTAGGCTGGCGTCCTGCTCAAGCCGTGATGATATTAAAGCGCAGGGGTCTGGTCCACGATTAATGTCAGGATGAGCATAGGTCAAGGATATTTCAAGTGGTTTACTTAATTAGAGACCTTTTGGAAGGTGAGGAGGTAGACGTGTGCAGTGTTTCCTTCAATGACAGAGAGAGTCACTAGTGTAAAAGCAAGAGATTCCGTTTGAGTTTTGTTTAGAAATTTTGGTGCGTTTGACGGAGTGTATATCGTTTCCTGTGTCTAGCTGGACTTATAGTGTATTAATAATATTAGGTAGCATTAGAGTTCTTAGTGTGTTCTAAATTATTTGTTATTGCCTGCATGCTTTCTAGTCGATCCTTATCTGATCAGTTCATATTAGTCTAACTTCGCTCATGTTCACAATAGTTGTACCCTTGTGCCTGATAGAGGTAACTTATCGTGTTGTTCTTGGTCACTTGGCATTAGAGAGTAAAAAAACATTATTTCCTCAGACGCATTGGTATCCCTAATATTCACAACTGGTCACGATCATAGTCTTGTCAATGATCAGTATCTGTGTCCGAAGCAAGTCTGGATCCGCTATCTGGCTTCTTCAGATCTTCAACAATACGGGTACCCACTTCAATGTGTGACGCCGCTGTACTACCACATCATACTTAGTGATCTTCACTCCTACGATACCTCCCACAAGGGCTAAGTATTTGGAAATGTGCTCCCTATGTCAACGAGCTGTATAGAAGGACCCTGCTACCCCTACTTTATGTTCCTACTATCTATACGTTCCTCATTACTCTTCTACCATGCACGCACGTCTGGCACCAGATTCCAACCTACCTACGTCAGCCTCTGTTCAAGATTGTTGTTTCTTAGTTAACATATGAATAGATATAAATTTTCTTTTTTTCTTTTGGATAATTTCAGTTCTATTTGATCTAAAGATCGCAGCAGTCTGTAAACCCCTCTGAGTTCACGGAAAGAGCAGTTACAGAAGGGAAGCTATGTCAACGACGTTTATATATATGTAAGCAATTTTAATGTTTTCCTTTGCCTTAGATGTTCCTCTGCAGTGCCATGCACTATTGACGTAGATACGGGATAACGAAGAAAGACTCGGCAGTGTATAGTTACCCGTCATCCTTGGGAGAAGAGAGTATAAGTAATCACAGAAAACACTAGATTCGATGTTACAGGATATGGCGCTTACAACAAACATTCTTGTTAAAGGAGGTTAGTTGGAAAGCAAATACAGGGAGCCAGCCATTAAGGACACAGGTAAGGGTAGAATTAACAGAAACCTCCACCAAGGTATAAGAATCTATTACACTAACAATCGAGTACAAATTAGGAACACGTATGGCAACCCTGTCTAACTCAAATCGTGGTGTGGGTTATTAGATTCCAACATTCCATGTGGTAGGTGCACAGATTGGCAAGAGTAGATCTAGGCCAATATGACAGAGCGCAACCATGACCCCGGCCGCTGCAAGGATACCCTAGTAGATATTATCACTGTCTTCACTCGCTCCCTATCGCTGTAGAGAGATTGGCTAACCCGAATTAAAAATGCTCCACGGAGATGACTCTTGGGACCTCACCTTTCACCTATTAACTCTAGTTAAAGCCTGAGCTAGGAAACTCAATATTTCCAACATGTGTCTACTCGCGGTGTGCACCTCTGTTAGAAACTTGGTATAAGCCCTGCATAAGTGACGATTCCTATCTATCTGCAGTGTGCCACGCACTTCCTCATTTTGACTAAGTCTCTATTGCCAAACAATTGCTCACTGACAGTAAGAATCCATATCTTTCAAGGAACATGTGCCCCAGAGGTAGAATAACCTTCCTCGGCTATCCCTGGTATGCTAGCGTGTCGCATTGAGGAATTATATATGATGTCCTGGCAATTCTGTGCATGAAAATCTGTAGGACATAGTTTAAGGGCACTATGTGGAGGAGCAAAGCAGATACCCATGATATGTGATCTGTGGGAGTTGTCTGGGTGCCATCAGGATACGTCTAGAGCGCCAAGACCTTCTCCCCCTGTCGTGGCTCGTCGTTCTCCGTAGCGGTAATGAGATTCAAGCACGGCTCTGTCACAACCATAGCCAAGTTCCCCAGGATATCTTGGTTGTCAAGTCATGTCCTAATAATTAAGAGGATGGAGCCCAGATACCCTATCCTCGCCAGGCGAGAAACCCACTCGTCTATCACAAAGTTTTGGAAGATATTGTAAGGGTTACCCAAGTGGGAGAGGATGATTTGGTAATGAGGATGAGGAATGGCTAGAAGCCGAGTGCTAGCAACAACTACAGAGGCGTCCTGCCGGGCCTGTTGCTGGGTAGAGGATTGTTTTGAATGATGTCGGTACCGACAACTGACTGGATGTCAATTATCATGAAGATGAAAACACGATAGTTAAAGGAAATGGTAGGACAATGTAACACAGGCCCTAGGGTCCTCGATAGCATGGAGGGGTATCCCCTTGGAAATTCCAAAGATTGTCTTGTCTATTTAGTTCAACCCACTCTCGCGACAGTCGTCCTCTGCAGCTTCTGCACCATCTATGCAAACACAACTCCTGAGTGTCTGGAAAGTTCTACCGGAGATGCTGTGGATTGCAGAGGGTATGATAGAAACTGGGATAGCAGCTGCAGTTCGTATAGACTCGATTCTACCCGGGATACCCCTCCTTCTTGCCTACCTGTGATCCTCGACTAAAGTCCAACCTATACCACCATTACTCCAATTGATAACCAGGTTCATACTGCTCCTCTGCTACCACCTGAACAAGCAGTTAGCAAGAATCATCTGGCATCTACGCTGCCTTCAGAATATGATGGTGCCCAAACAACCCTCCTACCAGCGTGACCACAATCTACGTCAAATGTCCAGGATCCCCTGGCCTTGGTATGATTTATGCGCAGGTTCACCAACTCCTGTGAGAACGACAAGGGAAGCAGCTTGTTTGACCGAACTGCCATACAACAAGTTCCTAACCCCACTAGAACTATCAGTCCCTGTGACACCCCCTGCAAACAGTGCCTTTTCAAAGCCTAGTTTTCTTATTGCCCCTAACAATACTAAATCACTATCAACCCACCTCCGCCATTTCAAAAGAAGCTCGTGGCAGGATGAAAATAATTTCTAATCTCCTAGTTTCCTTTCTACTTTTTTTTTCATTTTCATTTTCCCTAACTATAGTATCTTATGCTTGATCTTATTTCGCTTTAGTTATCATTTTGAAGTTGTGATTCGTTAGATAGTATGTGATGAAAAGAATTTCTTTGTGCACCCCTGCTTTGGCCTCTCGTAAACAAAATTGTTAGCAGGCTCGATTTGTAGCGACAGTAATAGTCATGACCCATCATTGTGTTAATATTTTAGATTTCTTTTTCATAGATCAAGAATTCTGCGCATTCTATCATTTACTGGTCTGGCGTGGGGGACTAAACTTGTCAAACATGTTTGGGCACAGCTTGAATACAGATATCTAGTCGTTCAGTGCTGTTGTTACGACATCGCGAGATAATGTTTGATAATCCTAATACTCTTTAGCCATGGCTAGTGTCTTGCGAGAATTGGAGTCACCAACCAATTCTTGTTGTAGCCAAATTTTGCTTTCCATCTGAGACTAGTGCTAACCGTTTCATTGATCCTCGTCACCTATAGTGCGGACAACCATGATAGCTGCGGACGTAGAAATTATGGTCATAATATTAAACAAGCTGCAAACCCCTTTTGACAAGCAAATATTCACTTTATTACAAAGCGAAAATATCTGATTCTAACCTCTCCCCCCAAAGACCTAGCGTATAAGACAGGATGCGTACTTTGAACATAACCACAGATTTCCCATGTTCGCGATACGAAAGATAGATTACATTGTTCTATATCCTAAATCTTGTTTTGCCTAGAGTTGCGCAATTCTGCGAATTCTACTATGTATAGACAACGCAAATCAATTCACACATCCAATAAAGTCAAAGATTGGGAAATCTGAACAGGTCTAGAAGTGAAGTTGTAACCAATGGCGAATGATCAGTTTGACCAGGTCAAGAACATAACAAAACCAATCTAGCAGCGTGCCAAGCATCTGCCGAACAGGCAGTTATCTTATTTGCATACTCTAACAGCAAATAAAACTTGAGGACTTGTAAGAGCACTAAAGAGCCTCCTGCCTAAGACGATTCTGATGATGACATACACCGATATTGAAATGGGTCCTGACACTCTAGTACTACTGGAGTAGGTAGGTCCCAGCCTTGGTCGATATCCCAGTATTTCTCTTTCTTTTCCCTTATCAATAACTGTATGAAAATCTGTGTAGCCATCATCATCGTGGAGTGGAGGAGGAACAGCCCTTCTGTTCTATGCTTTGCGCTTAGGAGGATGAGGGGAGACAAAGTTGGAGGAAGAGTAAAGAGACAAGGGTCCTGGAATATCGCGTGATGCAGAGGGAAATTGAGCTGTATTCTTTTCTTTTATGTGGGTTTGGCATTCGTCACAGACTCAGGCTGTCCAATGCATAGCGCTGGGTCTGTTAGATTCAAGAAATCAGTCCAGTTCCTTAGCTCGGGGTTGAGGAGGGACGGTGTGGGTTGTGGGTGAGGTTCAGTAGGTGTGCAGAATGGGGCGATATTTACGGAGGTTGTGACTACAAGGGATTCCAATTGGGTGATAGAATTATGGATTGGTTTAGATCAGTTGGTGATAGCATGTGGATGCAGTTGTTGATCTATATCTCCAGTGGTATTGTTAATTCTCGCCGTTATGCCCGCAGTTGAGCTTTTGCTCGCTCAATAAGTGCTGTGGCATGGAATGGCTCTGGAGGGTTACTGAGATAGGAGGAGGTCTCAACGATTTCACATCCTTGAATGGGATTAGTCGCAAGCTCAAGGGTATCTGCTGCTTTGTATAGGCTAGTGCAACAGAATCTGTGTAGTGTCTCACTTCTGGGGAGCTGGAGGGGTTTGAGCATGTGCCATGGTGTGAGTTCTACATGGAGTGGTGTTCAGGGGTAAGAATGCTTAGAGGGTACTTGAAGAGTGAGGGTAGAAGAAGGGTCTAGTGAATGGGTAATGTGGAGGTATTGTCTTGATACACTGTTCATGGCGGAAGAGCAGGTTTTTATACGTTTCTTCTCTGTGGGGTCTTCGAGTATTTGGTCTTCTTCAGCTGGGGTGTCATCATAGATCCTTGATAGTGCATCTGCAAGGACATGGTCTCTGCCAGGTCCGTGTATGATATCGAAATCATAAGATTTTCAGGAATATGCGCCATCTAGCATGGCTGTAAGGTAGGTCAGTCTGCTTTAGGAAAAAGGATTGTGCCTTGTTGTCATACAGAACAGTGAACTTGGTGCCATATAGAATTGCATGGAATCCCTCAATGGCATCCACAATCGCCAAAAGTTCCAATTCATGGACTGGGTAGTGCAGCTGACTTGTTGTAAACTTACGGCACTGGAATGCTGCAGGGTATGCATTGTGAGGGGAGGGCCCTAGGCCAACCCATGCTCCTGATACAACTTTAGAGGGTTCTGTAATGAGGTATATCAGATCGGCTGATGTCTAATATGAGATGGGGCAGAGCGGATTTGTCACGTTGGCCAGGCGCTTAACCTGTTTGAAGGATTCCTCATACAGGGGTCGTCATTCAAACATATCATTAGAAATTCGGTCCCAGAGTTGAGCAGTTGTGGAGGCAAGGTGTGGGAGGAATTGTCCATGATATATCACAACTTCTAATAAGCTCTGAATTACCTTTTTCGATTTTGGTGTGCGCCAGTCTTGTATGAATCGAATTTTTTCAGGATTTGAATGAATTCCTCTCTTATCTATAACATGTCCATAGAGAAAGCTTGTTGGCGAAGCATTTGCATTTAGCTGGTGATGCTTTGATTTAATGCCGCCCCAGTCTTCCCAAGACTGATCTGATGTGCAAAATATGTTCCACAACTGTTTCTGAGTAGATGGAAATGTCATCCATGTATGCCCAAACAAACTTTCCAATAAATCCATCTAGGACCAACTATATAACTCTCAGAGCTGTAGCAGGTGCGTTGGCACCTCATTGTAGCATTACTCTGTATGCAAAGGAACCAAAGGGGGTCTTGACTGTGATGTATTTCTCATCGCTACGGAGTACTGGAATTTGGAAGTAACAGTTTACTAGGTCACTGGTGGATCTGAACTTTACTGTAGCAACAGTTTTAAGTATCATGGCTTGGTTGGGAATAGCTCTATGGTTCTTGATACTAATATCTTGCTGGGTGAAAGGTCTGCAAGCAGTCTGATTTCGCCATTGGGTTTCTGCTTTGAGTATATATTGACAGGTCTTTGTGCCTCGCTTGAGTAAATGATTCCTTTAGCTTTCCATTCTTCACTTAATGCTCTGTATGCTGGCATGATCTTGTCAGGGAATATGAAGATACTCAGATTATAGTCCGAAATTGTCTCTTTCAGCTGGATGTGGTGGTTTGCAACTCTCAAGGGTGGTAATTCAGCTGTTTTCTTCCTAGAGAATATTGTAGGAAACTCGGAAATGAAGTCGTGGTATGTGCTACATTCATGGCGGAAAATCCTGCATGAGTTGCTTTCTTGTATGTCAAGGTGATTCCTTTGCCAGGGAAGGTGGTAATAGATTATCCACAATCTATTACAGCATGGTGTGCATTAATGTCAGCCATTCCTAGAAAGATATCATAGTCGTCAAGGGAACAGACTAGTGCTTTGGCGATATCGCCGGTAAGCTTGTCAATATGTATGACAGGCTTTGCAACATGGTTGATTGCTGAGCGTGATCCTTTAACTGCCATCTTCAAGTTGATTAGAGTCTCGAGGTCTCTGGTAGGGACTTGGGGCTAGTGACAAACCTTTCTGATATCAAGTTGTCTCCAGTAGTTCCTGTATTGAATAATGCTTTTGCTTTGTAACCATTGACTGTTATGTATGCTTCGAGGGCTTGGGATTGAGTTCCACTAGGTCCGGCATGGTTTGTGGTAAGTGTGACAGATTTCTTTGCATTAGGATCGTCTTCCTGGGTGTGGTATGTTCTTCTGACCTTATGGGTTCTCCTGGTTCCGCCAGGGCCTCAATTTCCTCGCTGCTGTGTGGTCCTATGCTTCTTTTTTTCCAAGCAGTTATCAGAGTAGTGTATATGTTTTCCACAATAGTAACAGTCATTTTCTCTTCTAAGCCGATCCTTTTCAGCCTGGGATATTCATGGATGCTGAGAGGTATTGTTGGAGAACCTTGGTTGATTTAGCTGGGGTTTAACCTGAGGGTGCTTGGGTGCTAGATAAGAATCTGCATTAGAGGTTGCATTTCATTTTTGATTTCCATAGAGTCCTGTAGATTGGGCAATTGCATCTCGCTCTACTGAGATCTCCCCTCACTGGTCAAATGAGGTATTTGAAGTAATGTGTTGCTTCACTTCTCGCTTGAGTTTGATATCCATGGCATCTAGGAGTCTCTGCTTCGCTGTTTAGTCCGAAATTATTCCTAGTGGGGGACTCTCTCTCATGGTTTCAAGTCTGATCACAGTGTAAGTAATCTCTCCTGTTTTCACGCCTGTAGTTTGCTTGACTTGTAGCCACTATTAATGGATGGTATCAGTGGAAATGGAAGGAATGACGTAGGCCTCGAATTTCTGTTTGAGTCCAGCAACAGTGTGACCTCCTTAGGAGGCTACAAGCTGGGTGAATTTATCGTGTGCTTTTTCTTTACATTAACCTCCATAGTATTGCAGGGCTTCAGGGGTATCGTCAGTTATGGCCAAGCTGGCGATGTATCGATCGACTGTGGTGAACCAAGAGTTGATTCTCAATGGGTCTCAATCTATTCCTTCTCCATTAAATGTATATGGTGCAGGCCATTTAGGACGAATATTACCCTTAGGGGGGACTGAAATGGCGATGGATGCAGGACTTGGATTGCTAGGTAGACTTGGTAGACTAGGTCGTCTTGGGGGACTAGGTAAATTGTCACGTGCAGGGCTTGGTTCCTAGGGTTCTGTTAGCAGTCAGGGTGGTCTAGGTGGCAAAGCTAGGGGTGCAGGTTGAGCAGGGTCCTCTGGACCGGAATCTTTTTCTAATTAAGAGCTTGTTTCTTTTTTGGATTGGACTTTTTAGTTGAGCCGGTCTAGGACGTGTTCTTGGACATGGGCTTGGTCTTGGATTTGGTCTTGGACTTAGTTTGAAGCTTGGTCTGGGGCGTAGTCTGGGTCTTGGTCTAGGTCTTTTTCTTAGCTGCTGCAGCAATAAACTGAAGATAGTGATGAGTCTTCAGATGGTAGTGCAGGTGTGGGTACTGGGGCTTGACTTTGGGGTCCGGAGGAGGATGCTACCGATCCTCTAGTGAAGAGACTACAGGTATCTCTTGGAAGTGAAATGGTTGATAGCTAGGGTGAGCTGGTCTCGCCAGGAGTCCGCTCTAGGCCTTCTTGGACACAGGCAGGTATACTAGAGCTACAGTGTCAAGGTAGGCGAAGAGTTATCAGTCCTCTGCCGAAGATCAAAGGTATACTTGAGTCTAGGTCAAAAAATGTAACGTAATCCAAACTATCTCGAGAATTCGAAAGGGACTCTGGAGATCATATTAGGATTGGGGGTGAAGCGTCGATCGATTGGTCTTCAAGGGAGAAGGTAAAAGGTATGGAACTGATAGAGTGACTATTCAACTTGTAGTATTAAAGATGATAGTCCTGGGAGACTTGAGAGTCCGAATCCTTAAGGGATTGCAGGCTCTTTAAATAGAAATGATTGTAGCTAGGAAAACTAAACAAAAGCGCAACTATCCTGTCCAACAACACGGTAACAAAGGCAACATAACAAGATAACCATTATCTGAATATAGAGGGTTAAAAGCGACAGGATGGAGCGAACAAAATAAGTAATGGAATCCAAACAGGAAGGATCAAGAGATCGCTACTACTATACAAATCCAGTAGGTATAGCAGTAGGATAGTGATACCCAAATGGGTAGAAGTAAGGATGGGTAGTGATAAGCAAAACAAGGAAAGAATAACAAGTTAGGAAGTTATAACCAAGTTGGAAGGGATAACCAAATAGTAGCGCTTATCAGGTATAAGTCCAGATAACTAAGAACCAACATCAAGTCTGTAGTAATAGTAGACATAGTAGGATTCCGTTACAATTTAGGTGTTCTTTCTAGAAAGGTATTATATTAGTTAGGGTATATTATTTGGGCATTTGGATGATATAATCTTATTGACCTTATAGCCACTGTTTTCTAGGAATCTGCAAGGAATTTTCCTTGGTCTACTCTTCTACACTAATTTGGAACTTTATATCAAATTTCTAGGTGGCGAACTTGCCAACTAATGAATTGGACATTTGGGTTTTCCTTTAATGCATATTGCGTATAGGCTAATCATGGTTGAGTCCTGGTACTTGTAGTTTACTTCTGAATGTAAGAAACATAATTGTTCTTAGTGTATTCCAACTGAATACCGGACCTAATATACAGTTGGACTTCTGGTTCATTGCCATGTAACTCCATCTTTTACTGAAGATCTCGGTCATCAATCTATTTAAAGGTACTTTGCGCAATCTAGTCTTCCTTATGTATCTGTACAGTTTGGTCTCTAGAGTTTACTATAAGTGTTTGCTCTTCTCCAATTTAGTTAGCATCCACAACTCATGCCCTGAAGGAAATATCATGCTTGACTACTATTTCAATTCTGGGTGCCCTGTATGCATCTGGTCTGGTTGGAAGTCCTATAGCTAATTCTATACCAATGAGTACTTGTTATTTCCTAGGATCTATGATCTTGTCACAGTGGTAGAGGTCACTGCTGGGTGCAATTTG
Source organism: Tuber calosporum (assembly GCA_003316355.1). Classification (NCBI taxonomy): domain Eukaryota; kingdom Fungi; phylum Ascomycota; class Pezizomycetes; order Pezizales; family Tuberaceae; genus Tuber; species Tuber calosporum. Next base: position 22,693 of record QFET01012369.1, read on the forward strand.
TAATCTCGAGTTACAATTCTTGCCCCTGCCTGAAAACCTCTTAATTGTGACAGAATTGTTCTCAACCTGTTTAGACATTGGGTGTGGGAGATATTGTAAGTTTGCTTTGCCTCATATAATTGACACAAATAATTTTAGGTTATCCAGGATGTTTTCAAAGTAATAAGACTGAAGTATAGCCTGTCTGGCATGCTAAGCTCACTTATAAGGGCTATACTCATGCTGCCTGCTGAAGGTATCCAGTTTGCTTGCTTTGGTTACATATTAGTAAAAAAGGTTTCGAGTTAAAATCACCTTTCTTATAATTTCCCACAGAGATTTTTGTCTATTTAGACCTTTTTTGTTAGCAAATATTGCAGGTTTGGATGATTGGTATATATAGTGAAAGGTTAAGATTTTCCACCAAGGTAATGTTGCCATTCCTCAAATACAACTAATATTACCAATAATTCATTGTTATGAATATCGGGGTTGCGGTTTTCCAGACTCAGCTTGCAGGAATGTAATTGGAGTTGATGTAGTTTTTTTATACAAATCTTAAGTTAGGACTCAACCATCTGCATAATTACTAACATTCATTTCCACATCAGTCACTTTCTAAGAATTATGGTTACCTAATATAGCACCTCTAATGAACCCTCAATTCCCCTTATCAAAAGCTGTTTGTTCTTTTACCTCCAAGGAAAATTAATTGCATTTCCATCTCGAAAATTTGCTAATTGTTTCACAAAGTGCTTAAAAATATCTAATGAATTGCCCATAGAAATTTGTGAATCCCAGACACATTTGACCATCATTTACCAATGTTTATAGTTTCCTAGCTTTTCTTGATTCAACTTCCTTGTTATTGTTTGTGACGCTATCTACTGCCTCTATATGTCCAAGTTATTCCCCTCTTTTAACAAGGAAGGTGCTTTTAGCTAGTTATATTACTATCAGATTATCTTGTAAGAGTTCCTATTCTCTTTTGACTAATATGACCTGGTCTGCTTTAGTGCTTGAGGATATTAGTATAGTATTAATATTTTCTACGACCCCTTCATCAAGGAAATTTTCTACATCATAGTCATAATTGACTGGTATGTTACAGGTTTATTAATCAATCTAAATAGCATAACCTTGTATTTGCAAAGGCTATATCTTGTGCATAATATAGTTTACAATTCATCACCCTTCTGTATGTGGATATTATTGTATCAATGTTTGAGATCCAGCTTGGTGAAGATAGTTTACACTTTGACACAGTTGCGTAGTACTGTCCTTACCATACGTGCGGATTTGTTGTGAATAGTTAATATAAATAGTCTGTCGTGGTGTACTACCATTCTAAGTCATCTGTCCTTCTTATTAAGAAAAGGTATTGTTGCTTCTGCAAGAGTTGGCTAGAGAAACCTTTGTTTGATTTAAGTTGTGATCTAGATATATTTGTAGTACAATTAACCTTTGGTTTAACAGGGGGTAAAGTAGTGCCCACGGTCGGTGGATTATCTGTATTGTTAATAACATGATCAAAGGTGTGATAAAGTGAAATTTTGTCACAGTTCAGTGGCGGAAAAGGTCCTGCAAGTTAAATTATTGCATGGGTAAGTATCTAGAATTATTTCTTCTTCATAATCTACTCCGGAATTTAGTCTAGTAACTCCTCACTCTGGAGCTTCCCGAACATGGTCATCACGTTCAATTGAGATTCCATTAACCTTATATATCAGATGAAGTTAACACTCTAGAGCAACAAAACTAGAGCTTTCTAGATGGTCAACTGCTTAGATTGGATGTTTGTCTTTCAACTAACCTGATGGAATTAATATTCCATAGTTGTCATTAGCTGTCATTTCACAAACAACTTTTAATAAGTTATTGTTTTTCCCAATTTCTAGGTAATGGAAAAAGGTATAATCTCTTCCAAATAGAGAATTCGTCCTATATTAACAGAAGAATTCCGCCAGGATAGTGGACTTATGGTAACGGATATCCAATTCATTACTTAGAATTTTGTAAATAGCAAAAATGTTAATTACCTAGTCTAGTAAGAGTTTTATAAGTTAACATTTCCTCTATAGAAAAAAATGTCCAGTTCCTAGATGGTATTGGTGGCATTTTTGGTTTGTTATTGTAGAGCTGGGGTCTTTAAGGGACAGTGATATCTCGGTACATCCACACACTAAAGACATTATGCTTTTATATCTTTGATGTTCATTATAACACCATTTATGGTTCCCACCACAGAGGTCCCCAGGTACACACTAGAACAAAGATAGTAAGAACTTCTAAGATACTGGGCAGCACACTACAACCTATCTTTACCCCCTGGCGTGTGGCTCCTAAAAAAATAATACCACTGTCAATATGCGAGAAATAGATATTACATCATTACCATACAATTAAACAGAAATTATACTTCTCTGACTTTAGTGTAGGATAATATCTGGGAGGCGTGGTGATTTCCGAATATGAAATTCATATACGAAAAGAGCTGAAAGTTTAGAAATTATTACGGTTTTTCCAAATTTGGAAAATAAAATCACAAAAGGGGACTATTAGAGAAACTAGCTCAGTGCCTTTGTAGTTAATTTTCGCCTATTAGGTATATTACAAAGGTTGTCATTTCCTCTATTTCCATGACTGATAGGGAGCATAATAAGTGCAGACACCTACCACTTGCTTAGGATTATGAGTGAGACCTTGACTGCCAGAATTAACACTTATCTGCCTTAGTCCCTTAAGACTCACAATTAGATTACCAAGCAAGGTAGGTTTTCAGAAATCTGATAGTTGTAAGATAGAAAGGTTGTATATTTCACAAAATGACATGTAAAGGGTTATTGGTGTGTACATGATAGACATTAGTTCAAAATAGTTATATTATAATTAATTGATCGTGTGCAACAATAACCCTAGTATATCATATGATATAATGAGTTTCGCATAGGAGAAATATTTGCAGTCCTGAAGTTTGTCCATGTTACCACCAAGGGGCACATAACTCGGTTTTTGGGTTATGATTGGTTTTGAACCTTGTGCAGTTGATTCAGGAGAGTCAGCAGATGGATATCATACTATGACTCAAGATATGTGATCCAGGTCCTATGAGTCATAAGTATAAGTCAACAGAGTTAAGGATAAGGGAAGAGTGACTATATGAGGACCACTGTGTGTCCGGTAGCTAGTGACACTTTGCTTCACCTATTCTACTGCTCATACAGTTTGCAATACCACATCAAAAGTGCACTCGGGTCCCACAATCCCAACCACATATCTCCGCGCTTAGGTCCTTGGGTACACGAGACCAGGTCATAGCGCAAGGCCGCCCCCTACCTCCCCCTCTTTTCACCAGCACTTGTGTACCACACTCAGCCTCTGCCTCTACAGTGGACATTTCCCCCACCTTAGGTTCCTTTCCTCCTTCCAATGGCGAGACCATGAAAGTCATGAACTTTTTATCTGCGAAGGTCCCCACAATTTCTACCTCTGGCCTCGATGACCTATCCACTAGTGTGTTTCCCTTGATCACGCTCCTATTTGGCACGCTTGCTGCAATTTGTACCCTCGGCATACAGCTTGGCTCCCTTTCCTCAGTGGTCACACTTCTCAGTACCTACTTAACCAACTTCACTCCCTCCGTAGATCCAGAGTCCCCAGCCTTGCCTCAATTCGCTGTAATGTTCATGACCTGACTCACAATCTCAGACTCGGCCGCCCTTCCACCTCTTTTACTACCGCCACTATTTGAAGCTGTTCTGGCACACCCCAGGGACGGTCGGGTCCTGCACCTGCCCCTCCTCCTCCACCACTTGCCCTTACCACTAAAGGCCCCCTCCTGGTAATTCATGGTTTTTCTAGGATCAGTTCTGGGACCGTGATACATTTGCCCATATCTATGTCCAGATTGTTCTAGGGAGCAGGAATAGGAGAAAGTCTTGGATAAGCCCTACCTCTGCAGCCACGATTGTGGCAGCAGCTCCCAGCCAACCGACCTCTGCCTCCTCCAACTAAGGCTCCCTCTGTGCACATCCACAATCACCACCCTCTCCACCCACCCTCACCACTGAGGCAGGCAGGGTTTTTACCCCCTTCACCTCAAGAGCCCTCAGCCCTTATGCCCTGGTAATATCGTGCCTCCTTCCTGACCTGGCCCCTCTGTACTATTTGATATAAACTCCTCCCTCCCCCTTTGATTCATAGCCTCTTTCAACCATTGAGGCACTTCTACTTTACTGGCCTTGATGGTCAGGTTCCTCCACTCTCTTACACCACCTGTTGTGAGGTCGTCACCAAGCACCTCAATCGATTTATCCAGTCTGCAATAACCACCAGCTCCCCTTCCGTCCAGATCCCAGAGCCGTTCAGTTACTGAACCACTCTGGCCCCTCCTCCTCCCTCTCTGGAAATAACGATTACCTCTTCCCAGGCCTCTCCACGTCAATCCTAAACTTTACTTGTGTCCCCATCCTCTCAACTATGTTGCTTAATAGGGACCCAGCCTCATACCTCTAACACTCTTGCTCAGTTGTTATAATAACTGCCCCTGAGCAAGCCTCCTCCCTCCTCCTACATGTCCCCCCATTCTCAGCCAATTGGCGGTCACAGATGGCATTCTCCTACTCCCCTACACACAGTTCCAGAACAGCAGGGCCTTTGGTCATGTAGCCCCCTAATGCAAGACCCCACAGCCAGTCTGTCCTTTCTGCTCCCTCTACCATACCAGAGCTGACCATAGTTACTCCAATCTCTCATGCCCTAAGTAGGAAAACAACAAAGCCATAATCAGTTGTTGTAAGACCTCCCCCACACGCTGCCCGAACTGTAATCCAGATCAATCCGCCACTTAATGTGACCACCCATCCAGGCCCCCTCCAGCCTCCCCAGTACCTCCTGTTGCCCAGCCACTCACCTATAATGATAAGATATTTATCTAGCCAGCCCTCCCTCCTGACTCCAAAATAGCCTCACGCCCCTCCACAATGCATCCAGATCCCTTAAGTACTATCTTTAACCTAACAACTCCCATGCTCATGAGGCCTATCCTATCCGCCCCTGGCAAGTTCAGGTCTTCCTCCAGGCATGGTGGCCTGCCCACCCAGGTAGCGCCCTGACCCTCACTAGACCCCACTGATCCTATACAATACGTCCAGTAATATATTGCACAACTGGCTACCAACTGCATAGACCCCCTAGGGCCTTTTCCTTTCACTACCTTGCTCTACACAACTGCCTTCTTAGTAGGGATGTCTTTTCCCTACTTGTTTAATTCTTTAGTTGAACTTTGCTTTCCAGTTTCCCTGGTGTCTATCTAGGATCCTACAGTTTTTGTGGACGTGTTCCCAGCTTTGCTTGCTTCAAGTCCTTGTCCAAAACCTGTTCCTACCCTAATGAGCCATCTGTAGCTTCCTATATTTCTTCTTGCCTACTTAGGATTAGTATACTACTTCGTGTTTTTTTGGTAGATGTGAAATGATGGGCCTTGATTGCTTCTCCACAGGTAGGCTCTTTGGGTTTTCCTTTTCTCGCCTTCAGGTACTGAACTCTTACTCTCTGCCCGTCAGGGCACCCTCCTTGGTTTGACTTACTATTTCTCCTCTTGAGTTGTTTTTCCTGGCTGGGTTTCAGGTTCTTCCCTTAGAGGACTTGAATACCAACCACCCTTCCTGTAAGCCACTACTGGCTATCTTACCCTTTGAATTTGCAGTTTCTTTCCCTTACTTTCCTAGCTTTGCCTAACTTGGCTACCACATCTTGAACACCACTGGGGTTTCCTGCGGCTCCCCTTTAGGTTCTGGAAGCAGACGACTGGTGTTAGATCTTTCCTTTGCCTCAGCAGTATTATTTTCATCTTTCTCCTCATACAGCACTCCCCGCGCCTCGACTGCCTTAAACCAGGTCCACATTTGCTTCTCTCCTCTAGGCCTCATTAAGATACAGAGCCACCTCCCCGCCTCAACTGGGCCTTCACTGACTGTACCACTGTCACACCCCTACTAGAGGAGTTGACAGTCCACGACGCCCACACCCAGGACACCTCCGCTTAACCATCCTTATAGGACAAGACCAAATTCCGAAAATTTCTCCTTGTCCTCCGCAACCATACGCCACTCTAGCGCCCATTTACCTGGTCTAAGCCCTGGTAGTTCCCCCTCCTCTCTACCCTTAAATGCCAATACCACTGCGCTAGACGCAAACCACGCCCGGTCTTCTCTTCTAGTGACATCTTTACCGCTAGAGTTGACTACCACAATTTCTTTAAAGACTTTAAGAGAGCAACAAGGCCGACTAGACCTCACTCCTCCTCAACGCCATTCCCTCCTCCCTCTGTGCCACCTAGGTCTGGCACAAGGTTCCTCAACAACTCACTTGCCCACGCTCCCTGGGGCCAACAGCCCGAATCTAAAAAAAATTGCTTTCCACAATCATTTCTTTCCACCACGTCCCTCTCCCTGCGCCTCTTGAATCCACAGCCCCGGCTCTGATGCCCTTAAGCTGTACTCAGATGGGATCTCTGCCACCATCAAGGTCCCCTCCTCCTCCTCAGCTCCAGCTCCTGACACCGTACCTTATGCGGTATAGAAAGTACTCTATCGCACCACCTCATACCTACTATGTTTCTCTCATCTCCCATCTTCCCCACTACAATTTCCACCCCCCTCCCCTCAAAAAAGCTAACTGAATGGTCCTCGACAAGTCAGATAAGCTATTCTATTATAACCCGGCCTCCTTTAGGGTCCATGTTCAGCTTGAATTAATCTCTAACTCCAGCAAAGAATTATCACCTTCCACCTCGGTCTCGTCGCCATGGCCTTAGGCCTCCTCATTGCCAATCAAGGTTGCAGCCTTGGCGGCCTTTCGTCTTTTGATGCTTTCACAACCCTTGCCCATAAATTCCGCACCCTGCATAGCCCCAACCTCCAATAGTCCACCCTCTGCCTTGTGATCAAAGATGGTTTTGGACAACGTGTATTCAAGTTTCCTCTCTGTTGATTCAGGAAAAAAGACTTCAATCACGAACTTATCTCCTGGGTGAGGTCCTTCCATACTTAACCCCACTGGCGTCTTTTTTTCCTGGGCTCAACAGGAATTTTTTTTTTTTTCCATTTCTCTTATCACCCCTCTGTAGTCTCCTCTAGATGTATCACTACAATAAATTAGTTGATATGGGATACCAGACTTCAACGCACCCCAATACATAGAGGGGATTTGGAGAGGAATAACATCATAGGCCAAACCAGTGGTAAAAAAAACCTCGTTACATAGTCCACGAGATGCTAGCTTGGTACCTAGTTAGGCAAGGTCACATTGTTGGACTGGGGAATACTAAATTCGACTTAGGTATAGTCACTCATTTGAACTGGCTAAGCCGGAGTACAACTCAGGTAGAGTAACCCTGCGATTTAAGGTAACCTAGAATCAACATTAAACCGTGTAGCTCAGTTAGAGGTGCAAACTCGGTAGCTTAGTTAGACAGGCAATCTGGTTAGGCAGGGTAATGGTAGAATTATGGATATGTAGTGGTATGTGATACGTAAGTCATCAGGCCTTGTATGATACTATAACCCTATATGTATTAGTAGCAAAATCGTGTGTAAACAATAGAGATGTTACAAAATCTAGTGTGTGGAAGTAAATATTTGTTACATGGACTTCAGATGCATTTGAGCCATTTTGAGGGCAAGTTAGCCTACCTTCAACATTACACGAAATGCGAAAACTCTTGAAAAGGGACCAGTAGGTGATTTGGAGTGAGTTGGTTAACTACTAAAGTGATAGGTGGAGAGGTCTTACAGACGGTAAACCGATAACTCAACTGGGGCTCTGGAGTGGGTTATATAACACCATATAGGATGCCACGGTTTAGCGGAGAAATCATTTTGAAAGGGTATATACAGGGGTAGGCAATGGTTGAACATGGGCAAGTTGCCTGTATTGACACCCGATGGCGCTCCTAAGGGTACCCTAGGAACCTGATATCCCTATGAGAGGTATAGGAGTCCATTAGTGGGCTATCTAGGAGTAGGTAATGAACGGAAGTTCGTTCAGAAAAAACTCTACTGTTAAAAGCAATAAACGTCGTAGGAACATAACCTAACTGAGAGACGTTGCAGGTCTCTCAGCGCATTCTGTCTTATCACAGATGAGGTGGTTAACGAACTATTGGCTATGGGTAGTGCCCTTTTGGTCATCAAAGTAGTACCACCCACTAGGGGAGCTAAGTAGTAACAAGAAAAGATGCCAATAGGTCAAGTAGACCAGGTTGACTAGCATATTGGTATAGATAGAAATGCTGCAGGGCAACCGAGTCTTAACATAGATAATGAGTCTCATGGATTCTTGAAAGTAGGCCACGGAAAAGTTAACGATTAGTAAGGCTTTTTCTCCTGCAGAGATAATTGAGTTGGATTGGAGAGAGCAAAATCGACTTGATGACACTGCCCTTATCTGAGCCTTCCCAAAGTTCAGGCCAGTAAATCTATGAAAGCCAGGCGTTAATAGTCCTGTGTGGATAATGGTGCTCAAAAATGTTCTGTGTAAGGATGGCTGTTGATAGCCTTATAATTCTACTTAAGAAACACAATCAGAACTCTACTCTAGAAACTAACTATCCTCTCGCGACGAAACCAAAGTGATTGAAACTACGGATAAACTTTGTTAAATTTTACTATTTGATTGATACCTTTGTACCTGTACCTTTCGTTAAAAGTGCTTTTAGTCGTTTGGTAAGGTCGCATCCGTAGGGACCATCTTTCGACAAGGTGCCCCCTTTACACTATATCTTTTACATTGTGTTATTTATATATCACCCCTTCATTTTTCCCATTCCAGGTTCATTAGTCTTTCATTTGTTGATGATTTTGCATTAACTATATCATCTTCCTCCTACCAACACAATTTTAAGTTAATACAGACAGCTTTTTCAAGGATCAAACGGCAGGGGGGAGTGGGCAATATTCCCTTTTCATTCCCATAACAGAGAATATTTACTGGCGCACTAAGAACCAGCCGGTCACTCCTTGCATTATTCCCATACACTATGATGGGCAGGTCTTCCATCCTACCAACTGTCTCCGATCTCTTCGCTACTGGCTCACCCTGTCCCTTTCCACCACAACTCTTTTTAAGATGCGTTTTGCCCTCCATCTAGGCGACTTTGCAACTATTCCCTAGCTTTCGCCACCTGTGCCTCCGCCTTGCTGTCTGTCTTCTCCTCGCTATTCATACTAATTTGGCAGACCGATTACAACCCTCTCGTGGAATTTAACTGTACATGAATATTTTCTGGCACCAGATCCAGAGATGGGTTTCCAATTGCTATCGCTCTACCAGACTCACTGTCCTCTCGGTGGGCAGCTGCCTAACACCTATGGCCTTCTTGTGCTATTACCGGTGTAGGTTTACTGCCCTCAGACCGGTATGAGACCCACCTACCAACAATCCTCTCCCAGGGCGGCTCACTTAGGATTTTCCCTCCCTCTTCCAATCCCGCGCTCTTTACCCATTACGCCACATCGCTTCATGTCTCCAGCCCAATATCAATCCTACCCACTGGAAAACTGCTCCGCCCTCACCTCCTAACTGCACCCACATCTCTGTAGATGCGATGGCCTACCTTCTCCTCCCCATCTGGGTTCTTTGTCCTGCGCCACAATACCACATGCAGATTACGTACCCCTCAGTCCTCCTCTCCCCTTGCTACCTGCCATGCCTGCCTGCAATACAGGCCTTTGGAGGTGGGCCCACCAGACCCTCATTAACGACTTGGCAGAGGCCTGTACTCCCCCATCCTACTACTTCTATAAACTATCCTTGTCCCCATATCCTGTTGTGGGCCTGAGGAAGTTCATGGCAGGCCACATTCACCAGTTACGTGCTCACATGAGCTACCTGGCCTTCCACACATCGTCATATTCTGTAGGGGAGCCCAACATGTGTCCATGATGCAAGGACATATATGAACACTCCCCGCATACTAAACTCTCATGCTCGGCCACCGCCAATGCAAGCAAGTGCCAGCTCCTAGGGGTCATATGGATAGTCCTGGGTGGCCCATCTGGTCCATTATACCACTTCTCCTCCACATGGCTGCCTATTGACGTAAGACGCAGGTTGGCTTCCCCTCCTAAGATGCTGCAATCGTCTGCCTCGTCTCCACCTCCCTTGGTCGCCCACACCCACTCTGGGTCCCCTTTCCTCTATCTATTCTCTTGCCCAATCTCTTAAAACTTGGGTCTTTCCTTACCTAAAGGCTAGGTTTCTGTTCCTGGCCTAGTCTTGTTTTTCCTCACTTGAGTTTACGGTACGTAGTCTATAGACAGTTACCTACCTAGTTGGAGTATTTTAGGTTTTTGTGATTAAGGTTTTGTTGATGCCATAGATAGCGCTGCCCGCAGGTTCTTGTACCTTAACAACAAATACATAATAAAAAAAACAAAAAGTAAAAAAAAAAAAAAACACCTGTAGCTAGGAATGCACCGCAACCCGTTTTGAGTTTACCTAGATTTGTAATTGCTCGATTGCCTCCTTTGACTTGATGAACCCCTCTTTGCAGCCTTCCGATAGGCCACACATAACTAGAGGGAGGCCATCGAGCCTTCTCGTTTCTACTCAGTTCGGTCCTCCCATTCCTCTCAAAGAGGAATATTTTCATGCCACCCACCCTGTCAACTCTTCTTTTTTCCCCCCTCACCTCTGTGAAACCCATTCCGGTATTAGTTTGCCTCAAGGACAGGTGACCCCCATCTGCAATGAAGACTTGAATGACTTCTTCACTGGTGAAACCTTTCTCCTGCCTCTTATCAGCTCCTCCATACATTGCCTTGTTGCTCTCAAGATAGTGCTTGAGGAGCACACCTCTGTCGTTCATGCCTGGCCTGCATTAGTTCTTGCATCTGGTCAGCACGGGGTAGACAACCTCCGCAAGGTGCTCGCCTCAATTCATTCCTCTCTTCGTGATATGACACATAGGGTCAACTACAATCAGCCCCTTATCAGACTCCCTCCTGCCTCCCCCAGTTCCATCCACCACTAGGCCTCTTCCTAGCCCTCCTGGCATCCCAGTTCCCAGGCCTTTGTGCCACCTCTAAATGCCACTGCCATCCCACCTCCAGTTCAATCATCCTCCTCCACTAACCCACCCCCTAGTTATTCATTTCTTTACCCTTTCAGTTATCAGTTTTATGACACACTGGCTGTCGGAATCCATCAGGTGTTGGTCAGGAGGGCCAGCAGGACGAAAGGTTAATGCAAGGGTCCTGCAATATCTCCTGGCTCAGAGCTGCCCAAGTGGTACAAGCCATCTCTACCCCTTTCCCCCTTATCAAAAATGTGCCTTTACCCCTTCCTGCCTCTCCTTGCTGGTTCTATTAACCACGCTTCTCAACTGGCCTAATGCAAATGCCCTTGTTCTTGCTGTGCCCCTCCAGGACCTTGCCACTTCCGTCTTTGATGAAGTTTACTATTCCCACCCACACACACTTTACACTCACAGTTAATGACAGGGCAACTGTTTCCCTCCTCAGTTGTAACCTCTATATCCCAGTGCTTGCCTAGACTCCGTAGTTGTAGGCTCTCTACCTCTCCCAGACCAGTCCATCCCTGAGGGAGAGAACACATACCTTCCTTCCCATCCCGCCCCAAACCCTACATCGGTGGCCATTTACTCTCTCCAATTGGTCTACCTCCCAGATGACAATGAGGACCTGTTCTCCAAATTCATCACCTTCACTGGGAACTCAAATGGACTTTCCATCCAAGCAGCTGGATTCATAACCAGGACAAGGATTCTAGTATGGTTAAGTTCTCAACTTCCATGATCGTTACTGCCAACACTTCAGACCAAGATGACTTGGTTCCGTCCACTATCCTCTCCTCCCAGAATCGCAGGTTAGAAAGGATATTCTCCTTAAATGCCTTCACACTGTGCTTGAAATGCATTAAGTTCTCCAATGTCGGACCCTGGTGGGAGGTTGATCATCCTTTAATTCCTATACGCTCCCTACACCTCAACCGTTACTAAAACCGCTGCCTCAAACCTTCCTGCCCCAAGTTTGGCAACCTTAAGCCCATTCTTAGTTGCTGATATACACTCTGATGCTAGGTGCGTAAACTGTGGTCAGGACCACACTTCCAGACAGCGCAATTGCCCTAATCGCCCAGCCTCACCTGATTGCCCTACTTCAGTTGATGGGCCTTAGGCCTCCTCTACTCCTGCACCTGACAATATAGACCTCGCTAGTGAAGATGTTGCCCCTATGGTTCTGACAACTGTCCTCCATCTCCTAGCATATCCTTCCTTCTCTCTAGCCCTTTCCTTAACCCACCCTTTGACCCCGAAACTGCCTGGCCAGGTAGGTCTTCTACAACCCTCCGCTCTGGCCTTTTGTTGGACCTTTCTTACCCCTCTTGTACTTCTTCACCACCTATTTGTCTCATCTCACGACATGGCAGCCTTCCTCCCGTGGAGGTCTACCTACATAATGTTTGCTCTCACCCTAATTCAGACTCTGCCTGATAATATCATACGACTACCCACTCTCTTCCTCCTCCTCTTTACACTCCCCTATCTCCTTTATTCTCTAAAACAGCCTTAGGAGTTAGGATGTATTTTGTCCTTTTTCAATTCTTTGGAAGGGTTATCCCTTCATCCATCCGTAGTGTCTTTGCAGGACCGTCGAGTTTACCAGTGTCGTCTTCCTACTTTCAAAGGATTTATCTCATTTCACACACCCTCCTTGTCCTCTGCCTTACCCAGGGTTGCCTTATACATTTCAGCAACTTGGTTATAGTCTTGTATTACTCGTTGTGTATTTTGCCTCAGGCTGGATGTCATGGGCTTGGTGCTTTTTCTGTTCTCCTCTCCATTAGGGTTTTCGTTTCCCTGCTTTCCTATTCGAAACTCCTACCCCAGATGGATTTTCACCTTCCTCCCCTTGTTGCTCCGTTCCCCCTTCAGTTGTGTTTCCTTGCATCGAATGTCTTGTCCTTACCATTGAGGAGTCCAACATTGACTTTGAGGCGTCTAACCCCCTGAAGGAATTTGGTCACCAGAAGGTAGTGGCCTCGTTTGAGTATACCGACCTTGGCACTGCCTTTGGCATCTCCTTCTCGAACTCAACCGGTATTTTTATCCTTTTCCCCTTTGATGGCTTTTCCTGCCCTGCCTTATTGGTAATGCTTTTGTTTCTCCATCCCTTTCTCAATGTTTTCAGTGTTGTGATACTCCCCTTTCGTCCTGTCGTTCAGACCATGTATCTATATCGAATACCTTTGCCCATCCCTCTGAAGTCCCACCAACTACAGTCCCCAATTCGGCATTGACTTAGTTTTCTTGGCCTGAACGTAGAGATTGAGGTTTTTCACGTCCCACTACCCCCCCCTCTTAGTACATCTTCAAGTCTTAATATGTGGTTTTACTGTCACAATTTTGATCGATCCTTCCTACTTTGACAGTACACACCTGTGTCTCCTTCCCCAGTCCACGTGAAGCTTTGGTAGCTTCCTCTACTGGCTAGTCTATGCTGCATATCCATTCTGCTTTTAGGTAGGCAAGATGCCAGAACTTCATGTTTTTCTGCTCCAGTGACTAACTGCTGCTCTATAAGCCGCTACTTAGGGATGGTTTAGGTAGGTACAGAGCTTAATTGTCTGACCTCATCCGGTATACCAAGAGCAGATCTACTGGGACTACCGAAGGCTTGCTCGCGGCTGAAATACCCCGCACTTTCTATCCCTTTTCAGTGAGTGATACCCTTAACGGGATGAATGAGACCCACCCTGAATATGTGTTTACCCATCCTGCCCGTAGTTCCTTCACATCTATCCTACCTCCTTATGGGGACTGCCCTCCCTTTAACTTGAGGAAGTACCCCATAACTTCGGTCTCACATTCTGCTCCTCTCTACCCTGAAGTGACACTATCCCTGCCTCTGTCTGGAAAAAGGTGCAGTTAACCACCCCACAGACCCGCAAGTTCTTACTGGGCCCACTCCTAATGTAAGGCTTTCACAGCGGCTCCATGAAGATTGGCAACCGGGTTATTCTCTATAAGACTGGCAAGGCTTACTGTGATTCACCTTATCCCTTTTGCATCAATGTCTTCCAATGGAGCTAGACTGGGTTTTTAAAGGGATTGTTGCCTCCAGCCTTCCTGCAATCGTACTTCCTGATTACTCTTAAGTTCCAATCCATGCGGCTCTCTCCCAGGTCTTACTGCCTTCGACACCAGTCACTCCGTAGTTCTGACGAAAAGATCTTTTCCACACCTGTACCTCGAAATGTCCAGACTTCTTTGGGATATCCATAGGGCTTTACACAATGTTGACTCTCCTTTCTAGGCTACATCCATTAAGCATAATGGAATTAACCACAAATTGGTAGCTTTAGTCAGGTTACTCCTCACATGGTGCACTTGGTATTGGTTCTTTGCGGATTCACCGTGAACCTTTTTCCACATTTCTTTTGGCACCCTGAAATGGTCCCCAGCTTTTCCTTTCTTTTTTGTAAATTAAGTTTCTATTTTATACTCCTCCGCCGCCACACGGCTTATCCCCGCATATGTTGATGAGTCTTCACATTACCGTAGCCCCTTCTTGTTATCAGAGTGATGCTCGATCTCTGCTGCTCATTTATGTATATCTGATGTGCAGAGCCTATAGGCACAGTTCTTCCTTATCTGTTTCTAAGATTGCACAGATCCACAGGAGGACTCCACCCCACAGTTGGACTCAGATACTTCCTCTATTGAAATTAATGTCCTCCTTGCTTCCCCTCAGTCCCAGGTCCTTTGGCTTGGTTACTGGTTCACGCCGTCCCTTTCCTCTCACACCTAGTTTTTCTGTTGTCTTTGTCGAGTCCAGGGTGTCTTCTCCACCATTCTGCAACTCCCCCCCCTTTGCCTCTCCTATCCCCACTGCTGCCTCACAGGCTGGCTGTCTGTCTCCTACTGCCAATTCTCCACTATGGGACTGTCCTTATGGTCCCCTACTGGTCCGTGCTTGATTGAATAGGGCTTATTTGGCACTGAGTTCAATGTTAGGTCACCAAATACCTATATTCTACACCCATCACGGTCCTCTCTGTGCGACCCTGTTTGCATCCCGTTGCCTTCCTCGGGAGGCACCGACACCGTCTGGCTGTACTGGGTCTGCCATCCATCCCACCCTCAGCTAGCCCCATACCTGGGCGCCTCCTGCCAGACCCCCCCTCTCTACGATCCTTCCCCATGCCTTATTAATAGCACCATCTTCGTAGGCGCCTTCCGTCATACATCATGCCTTTCAATTGGCGGAATGCCACTCCCTCCCACCCTTGTAATGACACAAAACTACATAGAAGGTCTGGATTATCTAGCGCAACCACAACTGGGCCTGGTCTCACTTGTCCCACTGATAAGTACCGACAATCTGTCCTTTCCTCCTGGTGGTCAATCACTGCTGCCAGAACCTCAGCTTATCGTGTCGTCTGTTGTAAGGCCCACAATTTACTACTCGAAGGGTGGCCAATAATAGCACCCAAATTTGATTAGGTTGGTTATCTTAGGTGCTTATTGTGGAACTGTTTTATGGGCTTATAGGATTTTATTTATCAGTGTGTACACTAGATGCATTCCTACAAAAGCTACCTTGCGGCCCTACCCTCCTGGTACTTGGTTGGCCGCTCTGTACTATACCTCTGGTGTGTGGAGGAGGATAAGTGTTTCAGTCACGCACGATTGTGCTGTCCCCCAAGGCTCCTTAAATGACCATACCTCATCTTAGGCATAACTAAAAATGGACCTGAGACCCCATTTCCTCTTCTCTCACCCACCTTGTTGCCCAGGGCCGCTTTATCAGTAACCTGTCACTGCTTTCGCTCCATACATGCCTACCCATGGGTATCACTCCCCTTCCCCAATGGTCTTCCCCTCTTCCCCTCCATCTTCCATGTGTTCCCTACATTTGGCTTCGTCCCCCCCTGGACCTCTTTGGCTAGTATTTTCTTCTACTTTGGTTCCCTTGTCTAGCGATGAATGGTGTAATTTTTACACTTTTTTAGTGATTGGTTGGGACTTGGAGTTTTAGTTTTTTCTTTACCTTTATTTAGTTAACTATATGTGGTAACATGTCTTGTGTGATGCACTTTCAGGAGCCTTGGATGTGCTCTTTCGCCTTGAATTGTTCATATAGGGTTTGAGGTTTTCTTTACGACATATCTCATGAGGCACACAAGTTCTTGTACTTTACCAAATAATATAAGATAAAAAAAAAAAAATATAGATAGGAGTAAACAGCTGCCTGTAGCTAGTACTTACTCGGCTTCCCTTATTTGCCTGCCCCTACATTTTCAACAACCCATGTACATCTTATAACTTCACAAACTCCACATTCCTCCCTAGACTTAGTCTTCTCGTCTATCCGTGCAACAGTCCTTGCATGCACTCTCGTATCTGGGCTCCCCTAACCTTCCATTCCCATTCAACTATACTTTCATCACTTTTTTTCTCCTCTAAACACCTTTGGTCATTAGTTGGCCTTAAGGACAGGTCCACCCTATGTGTACTGCAGATATGTGAAAGTACTCAACTGCAAAAACCTTTCTCCGCCCGCTTGTCTCCTCTACCCTACACTACCTTGTTGTTGTCCACACAAGGTTGAATGATCTACGCTCGTTTGTTCATGACTAGACTGCCTCCCTACCTGCACCTGCTCCACAGTGGGTACACACCCAGCTCGCTGACCTAGCCTCTATCCATTCCTATCTTTGCAGCCTCTCAGATTTGGTCACCCACTCTGAGACAGCCAACCTACTCCCTTCTGCTCTTCAAGTTGTCTCTCAAGATTGTGGTCTTGAATACCCTCCTGGATGTCTGATTTTCTGGGCTACTGCGCTACCTCCTGATAACCCAGACATCCCTTCCCAAGCGGCATCATCATATTCTTCTAACCCCCACCTTGTCATATATGTCTTTGAGACCTCCAGTGCACAGCTTTCGGACAAGCTAAATATTGGCACCCAATAGTTAGTTCTTGTCAGGGCCGGCGGGAGGAATGGTAATGGCAAGGGTCCAGCAGTCTTCGCCGCCCCCTTGCGGCCCAAGTTGCTGCACCTGGCTGAACGCCTCCCCCCGCCTAGATAATAAGCCCTTTACCCCTTTCTGCCTGCTCTCACCTCAACTATGCCCCACCCACCTGCAATGTCCTCAGCATAGATGGTGTCCCTCTCACTGGCCGTCTCATGGACCTTGTACTTTGGTCTTGTATGTAGCCAACTGTACCTTCCTACACTCCTTTACTTCCTCAATTGATGACTGTGAGACAGATTCAGAACTTGGTCATGACTTCTCTCTCCTAGCCCTTTCCTATGTCTAGTACATCGATGCTCTCTCTTGCTCCATAAACAGTCCTTCTCAGTTGTAGAGTGCATGTGGCTTCCCTTTTATAACGTTCCAAACACTACTTAGGTTACCATTCCCTATGTCCCCTAGGTGTACCTACCAGATGAGCATGAGGTGCATTTCGTTTCCCTGACCATCTCTATGAGGAACTATACTGGAGTTTGGATCATCTCAGCTCAAATTCTAAACCCATACAAGGACTGCAGGATGAGTAAGTTCTCAACCTTGATGACGGTTATTGCTAACCCTGCAGACCTGGACCGTTTGCAATTTCAATTCCCCTCTTCTTCCAGAATTGCAGGCCCGTAAGCGACATCTCCTCCAATGCCTTCACACAATGCTTCAACTGCTGGAAGTTCGTCCACCTCAGACCTAGATGCAAGGTGGATTACCACGTACGCTTGTGGTGCTAAATTCACCCTGCCAAGGCTGAACCCCACTGGCCCAACCCTTCGTACGACAAATATCGTAACCTCAAATTCATTCTTAACAACTGTGCCGCCACCCCTGCTTGGTGCCACTACTATGGTGCGGACCACTAGTCCAGACACTGTGATTTCCCTGGTTGCCCTGTACCTCCTCCAGCCATGGTCCAGTTGATAGCCCTAGCAGCTCCTCTCGTCACCCACCTGACCCATTAGACTTTGCTGGTGAACATGGTGCCTATGTGGTGCCCACGACTGTTCCCCCTACTACTACTACATGTGTCCATCTAGCAACCCAATTCATTCACCCTACCTATTATCACCACAAACTGCGGACCAGGATGGGCTTGCTTGACCCTCTTCTCAGGCCTTTATCTGGACCTCCCCCCTCCACTGGCACTTCTTTACCACCTTGGCATGTCCAGCAAGGGTCGGTGCACTCCCCTTCTCTGAGGCCCCCTCTCCAACTTCTTCCTCACACCATGGTTCTCGCTGTGCCTGTTAATATCTTGCGACCTCCCACCCTCCCTCTCCCTTTCTCTCCTTTCACGTCTCTTCTTTCTTTTGCACAACACCCTCATGACCTTGGATATATTTTTCTTCTTATTTAATTCTTCTGCGGGATTATCCTATTCTCCTGCTATTGTTTATTTGCAAGACCCTCCTGTCTCCAGGGATTATCTTCCTACATTCCAATAGTTTACCTCTTTTGACCTACGCTCCTAGTCCTCTGGCTCCTCTAATCTTGCCTTAGATATTTGTGCCTCTTTGTTAAAGTCCTGTATTTATCTTCGGGTGTTTTGTGGCAGGCAGAATATCATAGGCTTAGATCTTTTTCATTGCTTCGCAGGGTTTTGGTTTTTGTTTCCCCATGTTTTGCTTTCGTAATTCCAACTATATATGAATTTCCCCTTGCTCCCTTTGTGTCACTATTCCGTGTTCAGTTGGGCTTCACTCTCTTGGCATTCCAGTCCTCATGCTTTGGGATATCAGCAACAAAAATATCTTACGTTCTGAGCGGCTCGTGCATCTGACCCACCTGACGCTCGTAACGGTAACCTGGAATCAGGACGCAAGGTCGATCCTACATTCTCACCAGACTTTTTTTTTTCTTAGCACCCGTGTCCTGCTGCTATCTGGACAACGACCCTGCTTCCATAGTGTCCAGACTACGTCTGGTGTTCTCCTCCTTGCGTCATGAACCCCACAGAACCTTAGCTGTCGCATCCACGCAACGTCTAATGACCTGTCTTTCAATCCTAAACCCCTCTGATCCCGGCGTCTTCTATCCTGACGTCTGATTCAAATTTTCTGCGTCTGGTAGACGTCCAATAACCCGCCATTTAATTCTAATCCCATCTGATCTAGCTCATCTCCGTTTAGGCACCTGACGTGTTGACTCACCTAACATGAACCCATAGTTTTGAGCTTTCTTCTCCGGACGTCATCCCACTCGTTGCTTCCTCGCCTAAACCTCCTCCACCTGATGTTCTCTTCCTGATTTTCCCCCTATACGTACCTTCTTCTGATGGTATCCCGAGATTCATTTTTTTCATCCTGATTGGTGTTTGTGCTTTTAACCTTGCTATGCTGCCACTCTGACGCCTGGCAAACTATCTCAACTATTCCCGCCGCTGTCCGGATCTTGCGCTGTCTCTTCTCTTCTTCCTAGTGTTGTACTCATGAGTTTTGCTACGCCCTAAAACCCCTGTAGCCTTCATTCTACCCTGGATACTTTCGGATAGCCTGAGTTTACTCCAAGTCCATCTCTCAATCATTGGCTATACACCAATATGCGTCAATGGGAATGCATCATGATCTCAGTCAAACAAATAGTATATATTACTTCTATTCTATGTATACTTCATTCCCTAATTACTCATTCGAGCTCTCCCGTTGTCCCCCAATTCCAAATATTCCCACTTACAGGGACTTGTCCCCTCCTAGGTTGACTCTAAATCGTCAAGGCTGCGTGAAAGACAACGCGATAGTGTCAGCCTAACCTCCCATCCATCGTTCACCCCCCAATATCTTCCCATTCAAAATATTGACTCTGCAGAACAGAGTCTAGAAGGCTGAGAAAGTTTTTGAGTGTTGACTAGTGGAAGTCCAAAGATAAGTTGGTGTCCTGCGAACTGTTTCGGATATTCTGGTGCCTCAGAGCAGTCTCACTTTGCTAGTCAGTCCAAGTTTGACTTCCAGGTGCTCCGAGTTGTGGGTCCTGGCTATGTGTCTAGTTCTCCAGTTGTGCAACGACTGCTGCCCAAGGGTCAGTATACCCTTCGACGTGCACTGCCCACACAACTTACGCCTTCTGCACATTGGCCCGCATGGTCTTGCAAATCTTGTCAACCATTATCTGCTGGACTCAGCCTGGATATTAGGCCCACTTCCATTTTTGGCGGGCCAAAAAGTCTACCATGCCTCCCGTCATATTAGTGTCCTTGTGAAAACAATCAGGATTCGGTTCTGGCTCACCTGCCACTGTGTCAGGCCTGAATTCAGGTGGTTCGGTAAATACTCCAATTTGCCATGCTCGCAAGCAATGTCAAAGTATTGCACTCGTTAGTCAAATCAGGGTGGAGTTGATATGCACGAGAAAATCATGTATGACGAACCAACACATTTTGATATCCACGAAGTACTTTTCCCAAATGGCCTCTTCAATCTGGGGCAGCCCAAATTGAAACCATAATTTCTGAGTGGAGTTCAATGCCAGTTAATTTCTGGAATGCTAAGTTCCTATACTCTGTGACAGCAAGCTCATATCCGCTTGGGGAGCACATAAAGGTAATCTTTTCTAGTAGATAGTCTACCTTACGCGCAATCGTCCTGGGATCAATTAGGAGATCATAGAATTTTTATCAAGCAATCCCTTTATGTGGTATACAAATTGGGATCTAACAACGGAATGTCTACTGAGTATCTTTCAAAGTTAGTACTACACCCAACGTTGCCAGGCATTGTGCCTCTGATTTTGGGTACACATACTACGTTTATGTTTTCCGACGATGCTTCTTTAAATACTGTATTGGATATGTCATCGAGAGCTTCAGGCCATACTTGCTATACCTGGGATGTCAAAGTAACTACGCCTGAGAGTGGATCATCAAACAGGGTGTACCAGACAATGAGGACCTTGCCCCGCGTTACTATAGCAGCCTCTACTCCTGTCGCTGTAGTATGCAGGGAGTGGGTATCTGACCAGATGGGTTCGTAGAGTTGTGTTCTCGATTCTTTGACTATACTTGAAATGCTTCTTCCCCACGTAACGGGTCGATATGTTGGCAATGGGGACAAAGAGCATACAAGAGTGGATGATAAGAGCACCAAAGGAGTGTAGATTATACAGGGCATTATATGTCCTCGAGCTCCTAGCGGCCGCCTAGAACGAGTTACCTCCAGCGATTAGGGGGTCGTCGGAAACTGGTGTAGTCAACAGGCGGTTCTTTGTTCATTTGCCACCTGTTAGAGGGCGATGGAACAGCCTTGATCCAGTTAAATTTAGGTAATCATTATCTTCTATGTCTGACTCTGTGTCATTTTCAGTTTGATCAGATATGTGGGTGTTTTGATACTCATCGCGGCTATGATTGGTTAGAAGAACAAGTACCGTTAGTGCTTATGAGTCCGGTCCTGTCTCCGGATCAATGTATGTCATGCCTGGTATCATACCTCTCTAATGGAGCTTCAGCGGTCTTTCTGGTGCTCAGGTTGGGATTAGTGATAAAGAGTTTGGATGCGATTACTGCCCGTCCGGTATTGTACTCGGCAAGCTCTTGGATCTGTTTTGTTGTATTGCTGATCACGATCACACTGATCGTATGACATTAGGCACGATATTGCGTCTACATCTGTTCAGATTTCCCACTCCAGGAGTTGGCTGGCTGTGTGAATTGGTTTATAGCTATCCATTCATGGCAAAATGCAGGATGGTTGATCTACTTTAGGTATAATGGAAATCTGGACGTAGAGCAATGGGATATAACTTGTGTGGTCAGAAGATGAGTTTGTGGCCAGGTTCACTTGACGCCTGAGGTCTTAAGCACTTGGACTTGTCTGGGGTTGGTGGAATCACATACTTTAACTCAGTATTGAAAGAAAATGTTTATCTGCAAAAAGCGGTTTTCTGCTTGCTCAACATTTCCTTTATGATCTAGACATTCTCAAGTATGATGGTCATCGCGACTCTGCCGTGAGAAGGTTTGACAAGATGGGAGCGTCACTACTGCAGGATGCTAGGCAAAAATCTACGCACAACGAGTATCGGTTAGCAAAACTAACTCTATCAAGACACTCATCACGCCAAAACGTATGAACCATATCTCAGGACGTCGAATCTACAACGCATAACGCCTAGGGATTTGAGTTCACGTTATACAAGCTAGGAATTTTATTAAGTCTGTTGGCCGATGCCAGCCTAGATAACAATGAGAATGCGAGCCGAGATGGATGGAGGGAAAAGAATCCCTGACGTCCAGGTTAAGAGGCGTACGTCTATCATATGGCAGGTACAGAATACCAGAGAAGATTAAGCAGGGATGCCCAAAGGTATCATTCCTATTACAGCTGGCTATGGTATTCCGAATACATTATTCTCAAAGGGGAATAAGATCTACAGTAGCAATAGAAATAAAAAAACCAGACAAACTAGGAAATCCAGAATTGATTTCCACACGTCACATGTCTGTGTGAGCGGCTCAATTTGAGTGATGGTAATTGGGCGCCTGGAGTACAAGCCGATGAAGAAGTCCTAGGTGTGGGCGGTCTCACGGGAACTGATGTTTCTGATGGGTTGAGAGCGTTGTGGGTGCGGGCTGTTCCCTTGTGCTTGCTGCATGCTCTTTAGTTCTCTCTGGAGTTGTGGGAACCTGTGCTACAAGCGGAGCAGTAGGTGGTGAGTCAGGGCGTTTCTCACAAATCACAGGCTGGCTAGTGGTGGAGGTGTCCTAGGCCCCATAGTGCCCTAGACACTGAAGAGGTGCCGACTCGGGAATTGTCATGTACGGAACAAGACAGGGCTTCTCCCTCATAACCTCCTGGATGTCTAGGAGTTTCTCACCATCAGAGAGTGGAGAAGGCCCAGAGGAGCACTGCCCTGACGGTGCGGATATTGGTTTCAAACTTGCTGGCTCCAGAATTTAGCGCAATATATACCTCCCTCAATTCGAGGGACCCGGTTCCCCCTGTTCCGCATACTTAACTAGGAGTTAGTTATCGTTCTCTGATCTTAATGTTAACTGAGGGCTATTTAGGTTTTGGTACTTACGTCGTCAGTGGCAAATGGCTCAGAGCTGGCTGGGAATTCAGTTTAGCAGTGGGATGTTCCTCAGTCTCATCGAGTAGCCCTGTGGTCTTGGTTGTTCATACTGCGCTGGCTAATCTTTTTGTGTTTTGATAATAAGGTTAATTAACACTCTTTAGCTTTGATACTTATGCTATCGTCATCCACAACGATCACCCCCGGGCCACAAGGTGCCTGAGATCCAGCCTCCCCCTCTGCCTCTACCCATTCCTCTTGCTCCTCATCTTGCATGGCCTGCACAGTAGCTTCCCAGAGCTTGGGACGGAGAAATTGGTATCTCCCATTGGATGGCACGGTAGTTTGGTCAACGTCCTCTCGGTCATCTCCTTGATGGTGGCGTGGTTCAAGAACCATAAGGTCCAAGAGTTCTTGGCTATTGTTGGCGAGGAACCACTCTCCAATGTCATTATCTCTATTGAGTAACATAAGTTGTTAGAGTGGGAGAGGCTCTTCAGGCGCCTGGCATTGCCTGACAGCACCCTCACCAGTCGCACTCATCAGATACCAAGGGCATTCAATCTCCTCCTCCACACACTATCCTCTAATGGCCCTGAGAAGGTTGATCAATGGGCGGTGTAGCGAGGACCCCGAAGGCGATTCCCCAGTCCGAGTCACCAGTTATCTAGGGGTGGCCGATGAACGCATTCCCTGCTTCCAGGCCACCGTTCGGCAAACGATATGGATTCTTACCGCCTGCGGGCAATAAGTGGAAGATAGATGAGATCCTGTCACCGTCAAAATGAGTAGGTACAAGGCTTACGGAGGACAGATACGCAAGATTCACTCATGGTTTTGCGTCCTCAATACCAACACAACGCTCCGCATTTTGACACACTTGGACACCTTTAGTTACTTGGCCGAGTCTTTAAACAAAATCCTCAGGTAGCATACGAGCTCCTAGGTGTCATCCGCATGGTGCTCGCTTTTATTCATCTCACTACGCTGCTTGAAGGGGAAAGATTAGGAGCCAATATAATGATATAATCCATTTGGGATTCGGTGAAGCGGCTGGGGTTTAAGGAGCGGGCTACGATATAGAACTTGATCTGCTCGGGCCACCATGTGTAAACCAATGATCGGGCACAAGGGTGTTGGAAACCACAACACGATTTAGGGGATGCAATGTCTCCATACACCTACCAATTTGCTGTTTGATTGTCAGCGTAACAGATTCTCGCAGCAGGGTGGAGCGATGATTTGATGTACCCGTAATCCTCGATGGCTGGCTGGGAGTGCGATCGCTACTCGCGATCTCAGGTAATATAAAACATTGAGAGTGAGCTCTTTATCCTGTGACTGCGAATCGTGTGTATTCTGTGATTGCTTACACTAGATCACCCGGTTGACTGCTTGCTGCGCACGGAGGTTTTTATCGTCGTTCCTAGTCTGAACATTAGGCATGGTGGCCTGTGCAGCTGAACGTCTAATAGTAGCAGAAACATGAAAATCCTGGCCAATATATTGACAAAGTTTACTCTCTTTGCCTATTTTAGCCAAAGTCATGGTGAGCCTGGTGGGGCCGAGGGCAAAGTGGAATGTATGTTGAGTAGGAACCTAGGAGCGGAAGGAGGGGTAGGCAAGGTCCTAAGATAGATGTCGTCGACCCTATATGTTTGTTTCCTAATAGTTAGTCCTAAGGTAAGTTTAGTGTCATCGTGACTGTGAATGTAAACAATGCTGACTAGGGTGTATCATGACGTCGTACACAGAAGGGGGATACCATTATCATGGTGGACGCACCAGTTATGACTGATAAAGATACGGAAGATTGAAGATTCAAAGAATGACCTTGATCAGTCGAGAGTTTCAATTAATGTTTCCACCGGGTATCGCGAAATAACCTTTTAGAAATTTAAAGGTACAGGTGTCAAGAGATGTCGCAGCACCTGGCGTATCTTGGCCTCTACCAAGCCTTAGTCAAGACATTTCATACAGCGTGCAACCTCACTACCAACTGTTGAAATGTGTATGGGCATGATCTTATATCTATAGGAATATACTAACGCAATACTAAGCGAGTTTTGCAGGCACGCCTTCATGAGGAGAGGTAGATTTATGAAGGTAGATTGGTAGGTAGTCTGTTCCTCATTCTTCTAAGCAAGAAAAGTGGGCGGCAGCCTGTTTATATACAAGAGTGCGCCCACCCGTTACCTAAAAGAATATAAAAAGGGAAAAATATAAGTACGAACGTGTTTTACCATAAGGTCAGTAGGAAAAACATAAGGGCGAACGTATTTGACTCTAAAAACCTGCCCAGAAATTCCCAAAAGTATATATAAATCTAAAGTGGTGTAGGGAGTTTCGTTATGGATGATAAGACATAAGGGACGGAACAATAAGTGGTAAAATATGTGATAAGCAAGCGAAATAACCCAAATACCAGCAAAAGAAATATACATAAGAATCCCTATCGTAATAATGAAATACAACAGAAATAAACGCACTGTATCTCCTAGCTGTAGTAATGTATGCGGTATAATAGGTATTGCCGAAACACTAACCTAGTATGAAAATATACGATATGTTCAAAGAAATATTCATATAATAACGAATAAGAAATTTCAACACTTCCCCTCATTATCAACAGCCCAGAAGTTCCACCAACCGTTTATGTGCCGCTTTCGGTAACATTTTGGTGCAGATATCGGCAAGGTTTACTGACGACTCTACTTTTAGTAAAGTGAACGAACCGCGGTCGACTTCTTTTGGTATTTTGTGAAGGTGAACATTGATGTGTTTGGTAAGTTCATTGAGTTGATGATTTGTCGCAAGAAAATTAAAGCCGGTATTATCTGCGTGCAAAGCGATCGGTAAACTTAGTCCAATATTGTTTAGGCCTTTTTGGAACCATTAGATATATCGCCTAGCCAGTAATATAGCAACGTATTCCGCTTAGGTAGTAGATATAGCGACGGATGCCAGTTTCTTGGATCGCCAGGAGATACATTAACCATCAAAGATAACAATGTATCCTGACAAGGAGCGGCTGGTATCAAGGCAAGCGGCAAAGTCTGCATCAGCATAGACATCGATAGCGGGAGTTGCGTTGGTTGGGTACTGGTAGACCAATCCTACATTTTCCGTCCCAGTAAGCTAAGCTAGGCCGTTTTTAGCGGCCTTTAAGTGTGCTTCAGATGGGCAAGAGGAAAATTGAGAAAGAAATGAAATCGTATAAGAGAGGTAGAGTGTTTTGCCAGTAGTGAGGTACATAAGTGATCCTATAATCGATTGGTAAATGGAGGGGTCTGGTATCCGTATGTCTTCGGACCCTTTCGTAAGTTGAATGCCTTTTGGTAAAGGGGTAGAAACGGAACGTGAGTTTTCCATGCCATATCGTTGGAGGACTGACAGGATGTATTTTTGCTGCTCAAGATGTATACCGTCTGGTGTATATGTTATGTGCAAGCCGGGTAGGAAGTTAGCTTACCCTAGGTCAGTGATCGCGAATACCCCTTTCAGGTCTTTTATCAGAGATGTTGCGTGAGGGGAGTCGGCTGCGTGTATGGCAATGTTGACGACGTAAACTGATACGTAGAGGTCGTGTTTAGCAAGGACGAACATACATGGCTTGAGGGCTGATGTCGTAAATACTTCGGAGGTTAAGAATTTTGCGCAGAGAGCATATGATTCATTCTCAGATAGCTTGAGGCCATAAAGACATAGCTTAAGTTTCTATACTTTTTCTCAGTCACAGTACCCAGGTAACGGTCGTAGGTCAACTTCTTCTTTGAGTTCGCCGTAGAGGAAAGAAGATTTGACATCGAACTGTCGCGGACGCAATTTGTTTTTGGCACTTGTCGAGTGAGGAAGCGGAAAGATTCATAACTGATGACAAGTGCGAATGTTTGTTGGAAGTCGAAGCCGGAAATATGTGAAAACCCTTTGGCAACGGCTCTTGTGCGAAACCTTTCGAAAGACCCATCTGCTTTATGTTTAGTCATGTAAACCCACTTACTATTGATTATCTTTCTTCCCATCGGTAGCTCAACATCGAAGGTTCCATTCCTTTTTATTGCATTAATCTCGTCATCCATCGCCGTGGTCCACTGTTCCTTAAGCGTACGGTTAATCGCTTGGTGATACGTGGTGGGATCCTCATCCGGTAGTTCAGTAGAATTTCTGCCAAAGAGTAACGTTGGGGGTGAAAAGTATCCTAACCTTGTCTGTGTGTGTTGCTTGTCTGGTAGGGCCTAATGGTCTTGAGGATTTTCTTCCAAGGGAGCAGGTTCCAGAGTAGGTGACGGCGTGTTAGGTCGGTCGTAGTTCTCTGGATGTGCAGGTACTGGAGGAGGATGGATTTCAATCGATGTTGTGCAGTTGGTAGGTGTCGTGCTTGGGTCCAATCCCAAAGTCCTACTGCACGATTGCATGTCTATTGGAAATGAGGGAGGATGGACGGTCGCAAATTGGGATTCCGGAGCAGGTGTTGTACTTGGGACTTCCGCTTGTTCAATCGTTTTAGTGGTCCAGTGTACCTGTCGTGTTTCGGATAACCTATGTTGCGTGATGATGTATATCCGGTATATCCTGTCACAGGATGTGTATCCAACAAGATAGCCTTCGATCGCCCGGGGCTGTAGCTTCGTTCCTGGTTTTCTGGACTCCTCAGGTATGTGGACGAAGCATTTGGTCCCGTATGGGCGCATGTGGTTGATCAACGGCTTTTGGTTGTAGAGAGATTTATAGGGTGTTGATCCTCCTTTAGATCAGTTGGGAAGACAGTTTCTGAGGTATACGGCAGTTCTGATTGCTTATGCCCAAAGTCATAGAGTTAAACCTTTTAACATGAACATAGTGGCAGTTATTATGGTCCTGTTATACCATACAGCAACGCCATTTGATTCATGTGAGTAGGGTGGAGTTTTGTCATGAAGTATTCCATGCACCTGAAACAGGTTTAGCATTTCATAGTTCACGTATTCACCACTGTTATCAGTTCTGAATCGTTTGATTATCGCGTTATCTTGGGTTAGTCGCTCCTGGATGAACTTTTTAAAGATTTATACCGTATCGGATTTTACCTTGATTGGGTAAATCAAGGTGTATCATGTGCAGTTATCAATGAAGGTGATATAGTACTAAGAATTATCAACGGATGGTGTCTAGAATTTTCCGCTTAAGTCGAAGTGAATTAACTTGAAGGGGCTTTGGCAAAGGTGCGGTGTTGGTTCTGATTTTCGTTTGAACGACTTTGAGGTAATGCAAGTTTGGCATTGCCAACCTGTAGGAACCTTAGGGATATGGTATGTGTCGGAGTATTTGTCGGAGTGAAGGTTGGCTGGTGAGGGATGACCCAAGGCTTCATGCCACTCCTGATAGGTTATTTTGTATGCCAGTTCCTTTCTTTCCTGCATGACATAATCTTGTTCCTCAAGCTTGCCCTATAAAACCTCTTTGTTCTCTCCCTTGTCATACATATCCTTCCCTGAACTGCGTAAAGAAAACCCTTTTACCAAATAAACGATAGCGGGCAACGATAACACATTGCATTGACCCAACTTAGGAACCCTGAGAACACATTGAAGAACAACAGGAAATACATGGCCATTAGATGTTTTGGCCTTGAGTTTACTTGTTCCACGGCCACATGACTCTATTACAGAGTTATCGCCTAATTTGACGTTTCCTTTTACTGGTTCAAACTTTTATAAGGAGGTCTAGGTTGCTTGTCATATGTGAGCTTGCGCCGGTATCGATTACATAATTGTTTTGGTGAGGGGTCTTTCGCGTAGTGGTAAGGGTTGAGGATATACTGAGCGCTTTAGATGTCTCTTTCTTGCCGATCTTGGCGGTGTCAATCGCTGTCCTTTCCTTCTTCTTTTGGTTATTGGTCATGAGTTTCTCACAACATTTCCAAGTATGCCCTTCCTTGCGTGCAGAGGGGTAATGCTTTTTGCAGTATGAGCATTGCTTGTCTGTGACCGATGTGCTGTTTCCCCTTCGTTGTGGTTATTTCTTCCCTTTTCCTTTGACAGTGGCGGTTTTATACACCCTGTCTTCTTCCGAGTTAACCTTAGTTTTAAGGTCCAACAACCTGTTATAGACATGGTTGTAGGAGAGGTCCTCCTTGGTTTGGATGTTGTTGACGATGTTGTTCATCGACTCGGGAAAGGACCAGAGAAGGATAGCAGCTTTTACTTCCGATGACTCGAATACCTTCTAAAATGCAAAAAGGTACGGCGTAATGGTCATTTTCGGTAGCAGAGGTGCAATGGTGTGGCATTCGATTCCAAAGGATGTCGAACCTGCCGATGTGATCAGCGATAGGTGCAGACGACTCATATTTGGAATCGAGTACAGCATTGAGTTGGTCGAAGAAGGAGAAGATGTTTTCTCTCTTAAATTTATCCTGGAACGCCGTCCAGATTAAGTGCGGCGTTTTGTGGGTTGCCAGGAGGATGAGCCATTTTGGATCAATGGTCTCTAGGAATAGGCCGATGCCCACTGGTAGCGATAGCGAAATACATCTATAGGGTCAACATTCGTCAGATCTCCGTCTTCATCCAGTATTTTATTGGTGATAGTTTCCGTTCCTTGCACAATGTCCCTGCAGTTGAACAGCCCGAGGACGTACTCGGAGATGTCACGCCAGGTGAGGTAGTTCTCTGGCCCTGTCAGCTTTGTGATGGAGCTGAGTTTGAAACTGGGTGCGAAGCCGCCTTTAGATTTAATAACGTGTGTCTGTGCCCTTTGGTCAATGGGCATAGGGGTTGCTGGGGAATTGTCTGTCGACGGTTCAGGGACAGTGGTTGGGGCAGTGGCCATGGTGGATTTTGGTTATACAAGTTGTGTTCTTCGACTTGTTCTCTCTGGCCACACACTCCCTTTAAGTCCACACAACTTTAATCCTGCCTGAGAGTAACACATTCACCTATCAAGGATTATTCTGGGAGTGTCCTCCCTCAGATGTGTTAACTTCCAGGTAGTTGATAAAGGGTGCAGGGGAGTGGTGGGTAACGCTTGCGCACATAAAGAGAGGAAAATGCAGGAGAGGGAGGCGAACGGTGAAAAGAGCACGGCTAAGTAGTGGTTAACGACGAGACTGTTTTGCCGAGACTTGTGTAACTCCGAGGCCAAGAATGTTTGGTTTCGCCATGAAGGAGCGTTTCGGCCGGTCGATATTTCGTGCCAAGAAATAAACTTTAACTAGAAAAATATTTCCGGTATTATTTTGGTGAGAAATGTGGATCGATGGCAGGACGGGTTTTGCTTCGTTGGCTGTGAGGTTTTGTGATCTGTAGGAAGGTGTAAATCTATATCATAAAGTTATTCAAGGCCCGGGCTCATAACCTGTTCAAATGTGTATGGGCACGATTATATATTTATCGGAATATTCTAACGCAATACGAAGTGAGTATTGCGGGCCCGCCATGATGAGGAGAGCTACATTTATCAATGTAGATTGGTAGGTAGTCTGTTCCTTATTCTTGTAAGGGAGTAAAGTGGGCGGTAGCCCCTATATATACAAGAGTCAGCCCTCGCGTTATCAAAAAGAATATAAAAAGGGAAAAATATAAGCAAAAACGAGTTTTACCGCAACGTCAGTAGGAAAAACATAATTTCGAACATATTTGACCCTGAAAACCTGCCTAGAATATCCCAAAAGTTTATATAAACCTAAAGTGGTTGGAGGGGTTTTGTTGTGGATGATAAGACATAAAGGATGGAACAATAACCGTTAAAATATGTGATAAGTAAGGGAAATAACCTGAATACCAGATAAAGAAATATACAAAAGAATCCTTGACGTAATATTGTAATATAACAGAAATAAACACACAGTATGTCCTAGCTGTAGTAATGTATGCGGTGTAATAGGTATTGCCGAAACACTAACCAAGTTGGAGAATATAGGATATGTTCAAGGAAATATTCATATAAAAACGAATAAGAAATTTCAACAACAACGAACTTGATCAGATCAACAGGTGCTATTAAATTTATTCAAAGACTCTAAGAATACTGTGAAATCTATATTCTTCATAATATCACTAATAGACTATACGTCTAGGTCAACTCAGCAAATGATCGACGCCCCGACCAATCGAAGCAGATCTAGGGAGCCAAATTCGAATGCACTCTCTTGACTATAGCCCTGCGCTTCCATCCAAAATCACCTTGAACAGCGCTCAGAAGTTCTCTCAACTCCAACGATTGTTGTGTATTCAGCCAGCTCACGATCGCCGCGTAGAGGGGCAAACGATACTTAGGTGTCCATCGAGATGTCGAATGGGGGATTTAAATGTTCCAATACTGCCCTCTTGTCTATCGCCAGCTTCGAAGACATCAGACAAAGCGCTGGTGTCATTTTACGACGCACTGGGGTCGATAGACAATCCACCACGTAATCTTGCAAGGAAAATGCCAGATAGATCTCCCTCTTGCAGTTTTATTGCTTCTTTAGCTGGCCCGGGTTCAACAGTGGCGAGGGGCTGGGGTGCGCCGCCGTGCATCTGGACTTATGGTGCTAACCCTTTACGAGCACAATTCGTGAGAGCACTTTCACCAAGGTATCTGTGTGACGACAAGGGTTGCATGGAAGCCCTATCAGCGGTCGGAGTATGCTGGAATTAGACCAAGATATTAAGCGGGTCTTGCTGGACAGAATTCGACCAGAGCCAGGTCCTTAGTCTTTTATCACTATCGATGAAAATGTTAGTGACCCAAAGTATTCGCAATAGGAGGTGGTAGCATATGCATTGCTGGCCGTAGCCATTCGCATAAAGTATATAGTCAACCCTGTTCCTGGCATAGGGTATAGTTCTCATAACTGCCGCAGACAGGTCGCGGATATCATAGGAAACTACCTCTGAAAAGCCCACCCCATGATATTAGGGTGCAGCTAATACGTCAGGTGATAAGGAGGACGGGCAGAGTCTGAATTACTTGCATATCGGATCCAAACGATACGTACTTAACATTGACGACCCAGTGGAGCACTCAAATCTATATTTCCTCAGGCAGTAAGTGAAAAGCCAAAACACAGAGGTATTTTTGTAAAGGACTGACCTATTGGTATCTGGTGATTTCCCAGGAGAGCAGGTATCATCGGTACCAGCACAGGGTGGTTAGCAGGAGGAACAAGTTCGATACGATCTTGCCCTAGGTTAATGAGTGGAGGAGTGTTATGGGAGCAGCTACCATTCGTGCTGGTGTACGTGATATTCAGCCAGAGCGCCGGTTGGTTATTCGCCTGGAGATCGTTTTAGGCAATTGGTGCCTGTACTTTGTTAATAGCCGGATATGTGTTTTCTTGAGCAGCTACTATTTTTGATGGCGTACCAGGGATATGTGGCCAGAAAGCGGATTGGTCATTCACCAGGGGATCCTTTTGGGAACTGGTGGACTTGGTGTATGCGCTGGGTTAATTTTTGAGAGGAGCCGCTACTATTTGTGCTGGCATACCAGGGATATTTGGCTGGAGAGCAGGTTGGTTGTTCGCTAGGATAGTGTTTTGATAAGCATGTACAAAAGGAGCCTTTACTGGGATATTGGCCTTAGGAGCCTTATGTGGAGCAGGTGGTTTATTCGCCAAGGGAGCGTTTTACGGAGCAGGTGCAATTAGTGCTTGCGCAGGGTTGTTAGCCGGGGGAGCGATTTTGCGAGCAGCTACGAACAGTGCTTGCGCTATATTATTCGCTAGGAGACATGGTGGGATATTGGCACTGGGAGCCTTCCGCAAAGTAGGTGCGATTGGAGCTTACGCAGGGTTGTTGGCTGGGGGTGCGTTTTGATGAACTGGACCTACAGGTGGTCCAGCCGTTGCTAAGCCCCACTGAGCTGGTTCGCCCAGTGCCAGCAACTGAATGCCAACACTCACCTTGCATACTGAACTCCCTGGCCTCGCAAAGGAATATTCTGATCGCGTAGCCTGTCAACGGTAGTTGTAAACTTCCTTCAAGAAACCTTAACTAGTTAAATAGCTGCCTCTTCAATGTCCAGCATAACAGCCGTGTTGTTTGCAGCTGATGCCATGGGGAGCCTATTGGAGACAGGGCGCAATCTTCTCATGCCTTCAACATTCTTCTGGAAGTCCATGTTAGGGAAAGTGCTAAGGTCCGTATAATTCGTGTTCCATAGTAACATTTGATCTTTCCCAGAATCCCGCAATGCCGCATACAGCGCTTTGCATGTATCATTGTCCTGGATGCCTATGAACACATTATTAAGCGAAATATCTCGACCCCTATTGTTTCTTTATCTGTGGCCAACCACCCCCTGGAGATAATTAAGTTGAAGATGTTACGTCTGCCATGGCTGAGCCTGTTCCATTCCCGGAATTAGGATGTAGACGTACAATATGTTGTTGAGATTTAGCGCCATCTTGTTTGATTTTTGGAATATGACAGTGGTCGTATTGGCAATACTAGAGGAGTCGTGAGAATACAGTGTATGTTGCAGAATTTTTAAATATAAGGTGATTCTTGGTATGGCCCTTATTTGGTGATCAATTCATATTATATAAGACCGCCGGATGTTCAAGATCTCTAATGTTTACATGATATATGAATTGGGGTTAAGATTGGCTATGAATATGCAAACCAAACCCTCGAGAATATGACTCTACCATGACTTGCTTGATATGATTCAAGTTGGATGATTGAAACGCCTACACAGAAACATGATTATCAAGTTCGCCGTCTCAGATCTTGAAAACAATAGGTGGCACCACGTGACAAATATACTAAACCACATCAAGGACTAGTGCTTGATCAGGGCGCGATGTACAGGCATTGAAGTCATCACAAAACACCCTAAAATTTACAACCCAAGAAGTCGAGATAGACTAAGTTGACTCCTACCATGCCTGTCAAATTTCAATTCTGCTGGCCCAAGAACAGCCAGCCAAGGGCATGGGAGAAACACGCGAAAACTGCCTTACGGAAATCTGGATATTGTCCTGGCCTCCACCATACGATATACAACACCGGCGAATACTGAGAAGGGCACAGATACAGACCTCAGGCAGAACTAAGTCTACCAATGGCTGTATTCCGACTCTATATCCGATCCTGATAACCCAGGGGGCACATGCGATGAATTTGATGTTGACATTGCGTACGAGTATGTTACGGAAGATCTGGACAGGACTCAATATTTGCCAAGCGGCACACTAACAGTTTATGAGGGCGCCGGTGAAGGAAATGGAGATGTTGACGAATTTAAGATAGAACTCGGGAATCTTTGCAAAGACCCATGATCACTATTGAGTAGTGCACAAGGTTACAAACTGGCGTCTTGGATCATTCAGGGCAAAGTACCTGAGTACCGAATCAATGAATAATTCTCAAATAGCCTCTGCAATCCTGCTCAGTCCGCTCTAGCTCCAAGGATATGCAGGAGAACCACCTACAGTCTTTGCATCCTGACAGTCCATATTTGCAATGGTAAAAAGGCCATGTTAAAGGTGGCGCAAGCGAATTGCCATTTCTCCACTGCAATGTCCTTGATTGTGTTAGAAATCTAATATGCCAGATCAGTACTGCGAGGCCTGGGTCCATGCACCTTGGCGCAAGTACGAGGCTAATGGACAAACGATAAACGTAGAAATGCATAGCGCGGAGTGGTAGTGGGATGTTGCAGTAGAACTTCTCAACATCTTTCACTGAAAAGCTATCTGACCCTCTCTAGGAGACTCTTCCGCCCGGTGCTACTCTTGTTCCCATTATTGGGATGTCTGATCTGACCCAGCTCAACAACTTCTCTGGCGATAAGAAAGCGTGGCTAGTCTATATTATCCTTGGAAATCTTCCGGCAATCAGGCACAACAGCCCCTGATCGATGGCAGTTCTTCCACTTGCACTATTACCCGTCCACCCCAAATTTTCCAAGTCCTCCAAAACTGATCAACTTCCGAGATAAATGAACGCCGACACACTCCAAAACGTAATAAAAGGTCATCTTTAATCCCCTACAACACGCAGCTCGTGATTCAGTACCAATTGACTTAGCTGACGCGAAGGTTTGGAGCTGCTTCCCAGTCTTGTCGGCCTGGATTGGGGACGATATGGAGAACATGGCAGTACCCAGGCTAAAGTCCAATGCTTATATCAAATGTGATGTACCAACGGGCGAAAGAGGGATCAATGTCCGAAACTATCGAGCCAGGGACTACGCAAGATACAAACGTGAAAATCAGTCTTCATACTTTGACGCCGAGGTGACGTTTGACAGTATTGCCATCAATTTGGGGCAAAATATTTTTCAAGAAATTCAGCAGGGTGCGGAGTCCGATTTGCACAAACCGGACTTACTCCATACTATTTATCAGGTTTTATTTAAACACATGAGGGACTGGATCCAAGGGGTTCTGTAGAAACATGGATGACAGGAGGCTTTTGACGACGTTTGGAAGGCATTAACGCCAGACCTGGGGTTTCTTGTGCTCAAAAAAGCCTAATGTGATGTTACACAGTGCCAAGAATAGGAGATAAGGAATTTGGAGGCTGTATTTTAGGGGTTCTCATTGTCGCACTACGCCAGCCAACAAGTTTACCAGTATTGTCTTTCAGATGCGCTCTGGGATGGGTCCTTGTGCGGCTGACTTAAATTTAATGGCACAGTATCGAAGCCATTCGGCTGACACTGTGGCTTATATGGAACATTATCAGGACCATTTTCACGGCCTAAAAGATATATTCTTTACAGTTTTGGGTCACTAAATGAACACCGACAAAGCTTGACAAGCAATGAAGGGAGCTGCGGCAACAGAGAATTGATATCAGGCAAGGGGTTCCCCCATCCAAACAACAGCGGATGCGTGATGACGATGGTCAGGGTCAGAACAACCACCGTATAGATTGAACCATTGCGAATTGCATTTTAATTTTATCAAGATGCATCTACTGAGCCACTTCAAAGATCATTTACGCCAGTTTGGCAATATTCCGATGTATTCTACTGAGTTTGGAGAGGTCACGCATTAGGACCAAATCTCAGACAGCTGTCGACAATCTATTAAAAATAATCCACTACAACAAATCGTGAATGGCTATCGTCGTCAGCAAGTGATCCGAATGAGAGTCTTTAATCTCAAATCTCAACAACATCGATGCGCTGATCTCCTTGCCGACGTCCTCCAATATTTAGATAGCATAACGAGTACTATAACCACCCCAGTTATCAGCCTGAGCGTCCAGAGGGGGCGTAGGAACAAGGTGTACAACGCATCCAGTTTTAGCAAGGTCTCGGTAGTCCCCATCGCGACTACATATTGTGATTGATCCGATATAGCTGGTATGAACTACCTGCAGAACAGCGCCTTGCTGAAGATTCAGCAATATTGCGATGCTTCCTTTTGAACTAATGACGCATATCGAACTCCCAGTCTCATCGTTACAAGAGACAGATGTTTTTGACGTCCACTGGGTATGATGCACTTGGGCACTACTCTTCAGAATCCAGGCAAGCCAACATGATAGGGTTTGGGTAGAGCCTGGCACTGATGAGAGATAAATTGCTCTGAGGGGGTGTCTGCCAAGAAAGCTTAAGGCGCTTTTCAAAATCTGGGTTTACACCCACTGGGATACTGAACGCTGTGTCGCCGCTGTTCACATGTTCAGTGCAGTCAACTCAAGGTATGTATCGGACCTGTATGGCCTTGTTACAGTACAAAAGCGGGAGGGCGCCCATCAGTTTACAATAGTTAATATAGGGACAATCCACGGCTTAGCGCACCAGATACCAGAGGGATACGGGCGCTGACTCATCTACCGCCAAATTTTTTTCCACACGTTTCATGGGTTTGTTGACGAATCCGAGCATCCAAACTTCAGGTCGTGGCTACGCCTGGGTATATAAGTCCACATAGGGGAAATGAGCACGGGGAGGTCCTGGAGCGGGAATCTATTCTACGCCTCAGTGATATTAAAGGCATTGACAAGATTCCCGCCCCAGGACCCCCCCTCTCCTGTGTGTTATGAGGCTGCCAGGGACCTGCAATGTATAGAGATATACGCTAGAAACAAAATAATAATAAACCAAAATGCCACACTGGCGAGACGTGAGAGTATGAACTAGAACTACAGAATTTTGGCCCCAGGCTAGCCTGGAGACCAGGTAGAGTGAATTGTTAGAATCAGAAGAGAGATGTGTCCGGACACACGCAAGACAGTGCCGGAAGTTGGCACAATAAGGAGAAGTTGTAGGTAGAACTAGTGGAAGGAGAAAAACAGGTCATTGGTGGGACGCGATGTTGCGTCATGACGCAGGGAGCGTCGCCTGCCAACCTGGAACGCAAGAGATGTGGACGGGTGTTGCTACGCAACTCAGGACGTAAAGGATGCCTAGTACGCAGTGGAGATGTCGATTGCGTCTAGATGCAATGGCAACGTATCCGACCTAGGATTTATATTTGCTGATGGACTTCTATATTTACATCCCTGCAACTTGCCTCATCCACAGGTTCTCACACCAGTAATTAGTGGCTTTATCATCCTAGCCGGATAGGGACTCTGCCTTGGGCTTCTCCCTCAGCAAGACCTCCTCGGTTTTTGATCATTTTCAGTTTTGTGGCTCTTTGGCCACCTCTGTTCTTGATCTTGATTGTGTTTCCCACACGGTTGCTCCATACTTCCAGTGTTGGGATACTCCCCTTCCGTCAACTGGTTTAGAATATGACCTATTTGATTTCATTTGCCCTATTTTCAGTGGTCCCCCAACTCCAACTCCAGACTGGGCCTGGAGTAAGTGTCGTGCTCTGTAGGAGATGCTGAATCTTTTTTACCTCCTCGCAGCCCGCTTGCCAAAGACATACTTCTCTTACATTATCTGCTTGGCTTATCACTCTTGCTGCCTTTGATCACTATTCAGATCCTAAACCTTGTGTCCATCCCTTCCTCCACATGAAGCAGTGGTAGTCTCCACTACTGTCTACCTTGTGTATATAATTCCAATCTGCTTCTAGAAAGGCCACATGACCTCTGTAACTCCCTACTGTCCAAGCGGCAGCTTCTGTCTTAAATTAAGGTTCTTAATAGCAATTATGGGAGCCAAAAGAGCTCCATAATCTCTGCCCCTGCTAAATAATACGGCCATACTATCATCACTTCCCGAAAGATATCTCTTGGTCGCCCTGTCCTGCAATTTTCTCCCTTCCTAGGGCTGATACCCCTGATGTATGAATCATTCCCAGCTTGACAACTGCTTGCACCTCACCTCCCTTGTTCCCTCCACTCTATTTTGCATCCTTAATATTACTGCACCCACCTCAAGCCTGTAAAAGTTGCATCAAACCTTGCTCTCGCATACTTATTCTTGGCGCCTAGACCCGAACGATCATTTATTTTGTCTGGAATTCGGTGTATATAACAACCCCTTTATGCCCCTGTCCCTCATTTGCCCGATGTTCCTGTTTGGCTTTCACCCTCTCCCAATATTAAAGGTCAATTGGGTTATCGTGGATATGTCTGGTAAGGCCCACTATGATTCGCCTTCTTAGATTCGCATTATCTTACGCCTACCGACCTTATCCAAAATTTTACAAATGGTTGTTGCCTGCCGCCACCTGTCCATCACACGTGGCCTCAGGAACTTGATGTCCAATCAATGCGGCTATCTCCCCACTGTTTCCTTGTTCGACAAATGTTACTGCTTAGTTCACCCCATCCGATCTTTCCAATGCCCATGCCTCCTGCTGTCTATAGTCTTTCTGCATATCAAGGAGTGATTTAACAGTATTAACACCACTTTCTTAGCTGACTCCCTTGAGCGGAAAGGTGTTAATGACATTCTTGTAGCCTAGGTCAGATCCTTCATCAAAGGGCGCACTTGGTCCTTTTTGT
This sequence comes from Tuber calosporum, assembly GCA_003316355.1. Lineage (NCBI taxonomy): Eukaryota > Fungi > Ascomycota > Pezizomycetes > Pezizales > Tuberaceae > Tuber > Tuber calosporum. Next base: position 61,561 of record QFET01012369.1, read on the forward strand.
TTCTGGGTTCTGTGCAGACATTTTCTCCAGTGTCTGTGGGCACCTTCCAAGGGTCCCTACTGTTTCCTTTATTGATTATTTTATATGTTTCTACCAAAGATTTTTCTATCCCTAGAGGGCTTATTCTTTCCTATGTTCATGATTTTGCCATTACGGTATCCTCAAGTTCTTGCCAGATAATCTTGGCTCTTTGTAGCTAGTTTATGTCTGTCTGAAGCTCATGGCCTCCATGCATAGTATATCTATGTCTGTTCTTAAAACTCACCTGATACACTGGTGCACGCATCTGAGTGGCCCTTTGGATACTTTCCCTGTGTCTATTGATTGTCTTTATTTTCCCCCTCAGTCAGAGGTCCTCTGGCTGACTACCGGTTCACTTCTTACCTCTCGCCTTACGCTCACATCTCTGGTCGTCCCTCCCTCCCCCTGTGTGTTTTTATACCATTCACCAACTCTCTACTCTTGGCACCAGACACTTCCCACACCTGTGACATAGTCTGGCAGACTTCCTCTTACTTCCTATTCACCTCTATAGGGGTTATATGTTAGTTCATTCTGGTTCCCTATTGGATGTTATCCAGTTTTTTTGGCGCTTAGTTTAAAGATGCATCACCAACTGCTTCAGATCTACATCAATCCCAATCCTCTAAGCAAAGACCATTGTACTATCACTGGCCTACCTAGGTTGGTATTGCCGCTGTATGGCTGCACTGGGTCTGGCATGAATCCCTCCTTCCACTAGACCTTCTCCAGCGTTTCTCCTGCCATACTTCTCCACTCAACCATGCTTCCAGGTTCATGATTTGTTCCGCCACCTTTAAAATCACCTACTGCCGAACTTCATATATTTATAATGGCCAACTGCGTCTCCATCCCCCCCAGTTCGTGCATACTTCCCCACTGATGCTATGTCTCATCTTGCTCTAGCACGCCTTGGCTCGCTCTGCTATTTCCCGCTGCTAAGAACTCCCCAAATATCCATTCCCCCTCTTCTCACACCTTCTACTGCCATGACCTCAGCTTATCTTGTCCATGATCAAAAGGCTCACAATTTGCTGGTGGAAGACTGACTCCCCACGTTACCCCCTCCCTAGTACTATCCTTTTCCCAGCCGCTTGTTGCCTAACCCTTACATCTGCCTAAGGTAGTTGATACCTAGGCCTGTACATCAAATATATGTTCCTACAAGATCTACCTTGTAGCTCACCCCTGATGGTACTCGCAAGGCCTCTCTGCCTTCTGGCCCTGTTGTGGGGATATGTAATTAACTTTGAGCTACAATGTTTGCCACTATTCCTCAACACTTAGTGAACAGTCAAGCCTCCTTCTAAATATAAGCGACATTGCACCTGTAGACTCCATGTGGTCCTCTATCCCCCTCCTCATTGCCCTAGCGCGGGTCTTCTGCGATCCTGGTACTGGATTCCACCCCTCTACGTTGCCGAGTGGCGTAGCTCCCATTCCCCAATTTCCCTCCACTCTTCCACTGCCTGTTCCTAGGCCCCCTTCCACCAGTCTTGATCACCTCCTCAGCCTCTTTGGGTATTGCTTACATTTGCTTTATTTAGTTTGTATTGATGTGGAAGGTACGCTTTGACTTTCTAAACACAGCTAGACTCTTTGAGTTTTGGCCTGTTTCATATTATATCTTTAGATAACCTGATCAGGTAATGTGTCCTGTGCTAGAATCTATTAGCAGCTTTAGAGTTCTTCTTTCCTTTGTTTGTTTATTTGGATTTAAGGTTTGCTTTACACTATATATCATGATGACTGCGATTTCATTTACTTGAACAAGTGACACACTATATATAAAAATATTGAAAAATGCAAAATAGGCTGACCTGCAGCTAGGACTCTTCAAACAACCATCTAGGTTTTCCCCTATACAATTACTTTACTTCTTTACCATTCCACTCCTCTTGTGGAGTTGTGCGATACAACTATTGAGTTTGGCTATCAATACAACTGTACCAAGTGTGGATGTTGAGGTACCTCAATTACCATTTGTGTTAGCCTTTCCTTTGTTAGATTATGTTCCTTTGATTTGATTTCGAATGTATTTGATTTCCATACACGAATCACTAGATTCTGGTACTCTGATTACTGTATGAATTGAAGTATTGTTAGGATTATACCCGCGGGGTTTCAAGGGAAGGTACAACTCATGGATACTGGCGGTTGGATAGGGGTAGGATTGTGGGAAAGTCTCTGGCTTTTCAGGACTCCGGCAGCGCCACAGTCATTCAATAGCTATAAATTTAATGGTAATGATACAGTTTGCGGGTTTCCAGACCTACACCTCTTGGAGTTAGGATTTCTTGTATTTGTAGACTTTTCGTTAAACGTTCCTATTTTCCCCTTCGCTTAGCATACCAATCTCTGGTAGAATCCTTATCTGTGCCCTTCTGCAGGTTACCCTCTCAGATTAAACTCATTGCACGCTAGTGCTTAGCCTCTACTGTATAACAGTTTTCACAAGCTAGCGCCTGTTAGAACAATAACGACAAAAGCCAAAAACCAGGCCTGGATGCACGCCTTATACAACTGATTACAATAGGATTCCTCCCATGGTGGCTGCAATTAGGACTATGCCTGGTAACAACTCTAATACACTTGAAGGAAATTCATGACGGCCCATTCATACTTGTTCTCCCTACAGAGAACTAGTTACCAGTTGCACGATACATAATAGTATAACTGCGTAACATTTGGAAGCGTAAACTAAGCAATATACAAATACAATTAGCAGACCCTACCATTGACAATATTGATCACACTACAGGCGTCATCTAGACAGTAACCCTTATTCCTAAACTATAAGAAGTTCTCACTCCAAACCTGTCCTGAATCCAGTCCCAAAAACTAGTAAGCAAGTTACAGTAGAACCATCTTCTGCCACTGGATTACGGGAATAAGAAAATTTAAGACTACTAAGGATAACTACTACAACACTAGATTTGGTATCAGGAGGGGTTGGAATACAATTAGAGGGGTTCACAACTGGTTAATTCCAGGAAATTCTGTCTTTCATCAACAATCAGAGAGAATCTAGCCACAACAGAATCAAGGTAGAAAAATCTATCACTATTTATGGAATAAATACCAAACTACCACCCTTCCCAGTTCAACATTAATAGTACTTTACGGAATGCAAGAAACCAATACAGAAAGATTTAGATATATTAAAAGCGTAGACTGAGACGCTGCAGCAAGTTGGATGACCCAAACTTGTTGAGTCTAGATGGGTAGAGAGGTGGACCATCTACAATGAAATATCTGCTGCACTCCGGGAAAGGTTTGACAATATGGATGCAGAAAATACAGCAAGAACTAAAATCGAAACCATGCGATACGGAAAATAACCACTCACGCTATAATGGAACCCCTTTTCCCAGACTGTGACAGAAGTCAAACAAGATGACCATAGACTAAGACCTCAATTCGTGAGTGAGGTTAATTGGGAACTGCAGGACACATGTGCAGCAAAACATATGGTAGCTGCCACTGTGGACGACCTTGCAGCATGGGCAATCCAAAAGGAAAACTAGATTAAGCTGATCAAACACCTATAGGGAAAGAGGAGTATGGCTGTCTGACAACAGGAACCCTCAAAAACCAAGCATGGCATATGGAAATCGAGTATTCATATGGAAAGTAGGAGATATCGTATGGTTCTTGACCCAACAAGAAAGATAAATAGACACTACCTCTCACAGTTGAACTTTATCAAGACAAGGAACAAAAAGCTGTAGCTTGGCTTAACTCAAGCAGGCCATAGAATCAACAACTGTCCTAACGACAGGGACAAGCAAGGCCATACTAGTCAGTTCAGGGCAAGACTACTAACTGTAGATGGAACCTACCTACGAACTTTGAAGATCTGGAAAGCCGATAAATAGCTGAACGAGAGGGGAAATAAAAAAAGTGTCAAGCAAGAGGTAGTTAGAGGCATATGAAAACCAAACCCCACGCAATTGGCAACTTTTTGGCTGCATTAAAAAACATGGAAAAACTTTGTAACCAGAAAAATCCTATGCCCTAGTCAAAATGCCTCTACATGGCAAGGACAAGACAGTTACTATCAACAGAATGATTGACTCACGTGCGACACAAAACTACATCAATTAAGAATATTGCTAACGACATAACATACGATCAAGGAAAGTACATGAACTACGGGAAAAGTACCTTGCATTAGTAGAGCCAAGCGATGGGGACCTATTATCCATATGGCAATAGTACCTATACCCATTGGCAGCCATAGGGAAGTGGCCATCTTTGAAACCACATATTTAGCCAATCACAATGCGGTCCTATAACTGTGATAGTTGTAAAAGCGTAAGCCTAAATCGATTGGGAGTGCAACATTATTTCATGCTAGAACAATAGGTGTATAACGGTCTATCTTCAAGGCTCGCCAGCTGTGGACCTTGTCGATGAAGCCTAAGTCCTGTCAGAGAATATGAGCCTTTAATTCTCAAATATCAAAGAAAAGGATACCTTGAACCTCAAAATACAAAGATTAAGTGATATGGTAATAATCCCCACACAAGGGTCACAAAAAGCAGGTGGCCACCACCTGTACACTGGCAAGAAGATTTCTATCTCATTACATGAACTAGCAATTGTCAACATAGGAATAGCTATAGCACTTCCAGAAGGTACCTGTGTGGGGATAGTAATACGCAGGAGATTGAAAATTAATACTTTGATTTAGTTTCATTGCAGAAGTTATCGAGGTAGAGTTATTAGGTGGAATCAAAGGTGGTCCCTTACCTTGGGAAAAGACTAATATACAATAGATCTGGGAGACCACCTAGCACAGTTGATATGCAAAAAGATTCTCTGAGGTCAATGCAGAGAAGTGGAGCAATTAGTTCCAACCATGAGAGGCAAAGCAGTATTTATAAGTATAGATAAAGTAAAGAGGCAAACAAAGGAGATCAACGAGATATCGCTCACATCACTTGGCCAGATCTACAGATGAGCTGTGGTCTTTAGAATACTCATATAGGATTACTAGTAAAAAGAGCACTGCAGGATTCAATCTATCATGATCAGCACTAAAGTAGCCATCAAGGCCAATAAAGGGCAGGAAAAACCGTTTTTATCTAACATTGTTCCAAGGGACTATAACCGGTATCTTGATATGTTCAAAGAACCGTAAGAAACTCTGCTGCCTCCGCACCGACCCAAGGTTGACTTGGAAATCAACTTCAGAAAAGGAGACACAGTACCAGCAAGAAAGCTATACCCTTATGGAAAAATGATCACGAAGAACACCGAGAATATATCCCAGTCAGCAAGAACCCAAACTGGATTTAGTGACCTTAGTGCAAATGGATGATCCAAAATCTATTTGTCAAAAGGAATAATGGTAAACAACGACTACATGTGGACCACCAAGAACTCAAAGAAGGTACCAAACAAGACTAATCTGCTCTACCTCAGCTTGGGGAAGATCTTGACAGGCTCAGAACTGCCTAGGTCTTCGCCAAAGTGGATATCTGCATAGCCTTTTCCAATATCACATTCTAGGATAGGGACGAAAGGAATACCCCTAGGAGAATGAAATATAGCATATAGGAATATTCTGATACAGTCTTCGAACTCTATAAGGTGCCACCAACAATCCCAGATATGGTCAACAGGATCTTAAGCTGATATTTGGTAATATAGTGTATCGTCAACCTAGACAATGAACTGATATTTTTGGAAAACAAGGAACAACATCGGACCCATTTGGAGAAAATTATCTAACTAAAAAGAAAGCAACAACTTACTCTTAAGCCTTCTAGGCACCAATTTCTCTATGAACGAACGGCATAATAGAGTTAATTATCAAGAAAGATGGAGTCAGGGTAGATCCTATCAAAACCAAGGCAATAAGCATATAGAAGCCATCAGAAATCAAGCAAGGAATACTTTGCATCATGTGGTTCTAGCACTTCTACCATCTGGTTATAAAACGGTTTCACTGTATAGCCAAACCCCTAAATAAACTAACAAAAAAGGTAATCAAATGGCACTTGATGGTAAATTAACAACCATCCTTTTATGAACTGGGAAGATAACTTACCTCAGCACTTCTGGACATCTATTAGAATCCAAGAGGCGGTATTATGATTGAAACCGATGGAGGAAAATATGTATGCTCAAGCATACTGTCAGAAAAAGGAGCAGGGGGTAAATGGCAACCAGTAACTTATGAGTCAAAGACGATGTCACTAGCAGATTATGATTATGACATCTACGACAAAGAACTTCTAGCCCTTGTCCCAACTCCAAAGGAAGGCTGAAGCTCTGTAAAAGGAATGAGATAATATGTACTGCTCCTCACAGACTATCGAAATTTGGTACCCTTCATAATTAAAAAGGAACTCAACAACTAGTGTATCAGGTAATGTAAAACACTGAGCCACTCAGATATCAAAGTACAATATCGCACAGGGAAAGAAGGATGGAAAATAGATGCTCTTACAAGAATAGAAGAAAACATCTTTGGTAAAAAGGATGAAATGATTAAACTGAAAACAAGGGATTGTATTACCAACAGAATAATACTTGGAAAAAATTGAATTTGTCAAATATGCAGAAAAAGAATTGAGGATCTGTAAAGCAAACAAGGAGGATAAGGAGATAAAGAACTATACGATGATCTAAAAAGAGGAGACGAGTACATGACAGGAGTAGCCCAAGGAGCGTGAAGCTGGAAGGTTGGATGCCTTTGATACCAAGACTAGATTTAGGTACCTAAAATAGACAAAATAAGAACTGCGATCATATCACAAAGCCATGATAAAACAAGCACTAGCTATTGTAGGACAAGCAAGCCTTCAGAGCTAGTGATACCATAATACTAATGCCCAATAATGTCCGAGAATATAACACGATATAGCGGGAATTGCGACACCTATCAATTAATAAAGGCGATACAATATGTATTATATATTCTGTTATAGTAGAAGGAAGCACCTCACTGAACATAGTAATATATTGCAATTGAGTTCATTACCGATCTAACAGAATGCGGAGATTAAGGCCTATCTTGGTAGTCCTTGACCGACCAACTAGATGAGTCATTTTATACTTTACACGTAGGATTATGAATACTATAGACTTGATTCCAATATACTGGATGGAAATATTCTGACTCCATGGACAGTTATAAGATATAGGCATGGATCGTGAAACCCTGAACATATCAGACCTCTGGCAGGAAACAGTTATATCCATGGACATCGAAAGACTCTTGCATACAGCCATGCACCATCAAACGGTAGGCCGAACTGAAAGTACTAATGGTATCCAGGAGCAATCACGGTATACCAATCTCTACTATCAGATGGAGAATTGGTCATACCTCCTGCCCCTTAAAGCATTCTCATACAACAATAGAAGACAACAAACAAATATGCCAATAGCCTAGTACGTCAATTACAAACAGTTCCCAGAGAAGGAGGCAATTGGCTACATGATACTAAAGGAATCGACAAATAAGAATAAACGCGTCAGCTGCATAGAGTCCTACTACACGAAATTGTCTTTGCACAATTATAACACAACTAAAACTACGGGCAGCAGTAGAAACTTAATCCGACCCTCAAGTCTGGAGACATGATCAGGTTGCTACCATAAAATATCCTGACCACAACACCATGCAAGAAACTGGAATACAAGAAAATCAAACCATTGAAAAGGTTGTCAAGAGTGGTGTAACGGAATCCTACTATGTTTCTACTATTGGTACTGACTTGATGTTGTTTATTACTTATTTGGGTTTATACTTGGTAAGTGTTACTATCTGGTTGTCCCTTCCTACTTGGTTATGACTTCCTAACTGGTTATTCTTTCTTTATTTCGCTTATCACTACCTCTCCTTGCATCTACCCATTTGGCTATCACTATCTTCCTGCTATACCTACTGGATTTGTATAGTAGTAGCGATATCTTGTTCACTCCTGTTTAGATTCCATTACTTGTTTTGTTAGCTCAATCCTGTCGCTTTTAACCCTCTGTTTTCGGAATATGGTTATCTTGTTATGCTACCTCTGTTACCATATTGTTGGACAGGATGTTTGCGCTTTTGTTTAGTTTTCCTAGCTACAATCTTTTGTATTTAAAAGAGCCTGCAATTCCTCTAGGATTCGGACTCTCAAGCCTCACAGGACTATCATCTTTAAGACTACAAGTTGCACAGTCACTCTATTAGTTCCATACCTTTTACTTTGTCTATTGAAGACCTGCCCATCGACACTTCTCCCCCTATCCTAATAGTATCTTTAGGGTCCCTTTGGAATTCTAGAGATACTTGGGAGTAGCTTACATTTTTTGACCTAGACTCAAGTATACCTTTGATCTTCGGATGAGGACTGTTCACCCTTCGACTCCCTTGACCTTGCAGTACTAGTACACCTTCTTGTTTCCAAGAAGGCCTTGAGCGGACTCCTGGCGAGACCAGCTCTCCCTAGCTAGAAACCATTTCGCTTCCAAGAGATACCAGAAGGCACTTCACTAGAGGATCGGTAGCATCCTCCTCAGGACCCCAAAGTCAAGTGCCAATACCTGCACCACCATCTGAGGACTCAGAACTGTCTTCAGTAGATAGCAGCAGCAGTGAAGAAGAAGACCAAGACCAAGCCCAAGACCACGCCCAAGCCTAAGCTCCAGACCAAGTCCAAGACCAAGCACAAGTCCAAGATCAAGTCCAAGAAAGGTCCACCAAGAAGTCGAATCCAAGAAAGAACCTAGCTCTGAATCAGGATCAGATTCCGGTCCTGAGGACACTCCAGGATCAGCCCCCCAGCTTCGCTACCTAGACCACCCAGTCTACCAAGAAAACCCAGAGAACTAAGCCCTGCACCATACGATTTACCTAGTCGACCAAGACCACCTAGTCCACCAAGTCCGCCAAGCAATCCAAGCCCTGCACTCATCGCCATGTCAGTCCCCCCACAGGGAAATAATCGTCTTAAATCGCCAGCACCACTTGCATTCACTGCAGAAGGAAAAGATCGAGACCCATTGAATAGCAACTCATGGTTCAACACAGTCCATCCATACATCGCCAGCTTTGGCATAACTGACAATGCCCTTGAAGCACGGCAATACTATGGAGCCTATTGCAGAGACAAAGCCCACGATAAAATAACCCAATCTGAAGCTTCCCAAGGAGATCTCACAGTTGCCGGACTCAAACAGAAATTCGAGGCCTACTTCCTTCCTTCTACAACCACTGATACCATCTATGAATAGTAGCTACAAGTCAAACACACTTCCAGAAGAAAAACAACCCCGATTACCGATATTGTCATCAGACTTGAAACCTTGAGAGACAGTCCCCTCAATGGAACAATTTTAGACAATTTAGAGAAGCAGAGACTCCTAGATGCCATGGATATAAAACTCAAACAAGAAGTGAAACCACATATAACTTGAGATACCTCGTTTGTCCAGCTAGTGGAGATAGCAGAAAAGGGAGATGCAATTGCCTACTCTTCAGGACTCTATGGAAATCGTCAAGGAAATGCAACCTCTATTGCAGTTTCCCAACAAGTACCCAAGCCCCCTCTGAACAACACCCTGCGAAATCACCCAAGGTTCTACAACAACACCTCTCAGCACCTAAGATTATCCCAGGCTGTGAAGGATCGGCGCAGAAGAGACAATATCTGTTACTATTGTGGAAAACATGACACTACTCCGATAACTACTTTGAGAAGAAGAAGCATAGGAGCACCCAGCAGCGAGGATATGCTAGCCCTTGAGGAACCAGGCCACCCCAGAATGTCAGAAGAACATACCACACCCAGGAAGATGATTCCAATGCAAAGGAATCAGTCACAGTTACCACAAACCATGCAGGACCTAGTGGAACTCAATCCCAAGCCCTCGCAAAATACATCATAGTCAATTGCCACCAAGCAAATGGACTATTCGATACAGGAACCACAGGAGACAACTTGAATCAGAAAAGTATGTCACCACCCACCAAATCCCTACCAGACACATCTAGACCCCTATCAACCTGAAGATATCAGTTAAAGGATCACGCTCCGCAAGCAACTATGTTGCAAAGCCTGTCATACAGATTGACAAAGAAAGCGGCGATATCTCTGAAGCCCTAGTCTGTTTCCTGGACAACTATGACATCTTCCTAGGAATCCCTTACCTTACTGCACACCATGCTGTTATAGATTGCGGAAAATAGATTATCACCCTCCTTGACAAAGGATTCACCTTGACCTGCAAGAAAGCAACCCATGCACGATTTTCAGCAATGAATGAAGCAGATGCCCCTGACTTCTCTTCCGAGTTTCGTACAGTATTCCCTTACAAGAAGACAGCGGAATTACCACCCTTGAGAGATGTCAACTACCACATCCAGCCGAAAGACACAATTTCGGACCATAATCCGAGGTTCTTCACATTCCCTGACTAGATCATGCCTGCATACAGAGCATTGATCGAGGACTGGAAAGCTAAAGGAATCATTTACCCAAGCAAGGCACACAACCCAGTGAACATATTTCTAAAGCTGAAACCCAATGGCATAAACAGACTGCTTGCAGACCTTGTACCCAGGAATGATATTACTATCAAGGACCATGGAGCAATTCCCAACTAAACTATAATACTCAAAACTGTTGCCAGAGCAAAGTTCAGATTCACTATTGACCTAGCAAACTGGCACTTCCAATTTTGAGTTCTCCACTGCGATGAGAAATATAACAGCATCAAGACACTCTTTGGATCCTTTGCATGCTGAGTTATGCTGCAAGGAGATGCCAACGCTCCTGCTAAAGCTATGAGAGTTATAGAGTTTGTCCTAGATGGTTTTAGTGGAAAATTCGTTTGGGCATAAATGGATGACATTACCATCTACTCAGAAACAGTTGAGGAGCACATTTCGCACATAAGATCTGTCTTGGCAAGACTGAAGCAGCATCAAATCAAAGGATCGCTAGCCAAGTGCAAATTCTTCGCCACCAAACTCTCACTTCTAGGACATGTTATACATGAGGAATGAATTGATGCAAAACCTGAAAAAATTAGATCTAGCCAAGACTGGCCCACACCAAAATTGAAAAAGGATGTTCAGACCTTTATAGGAGTTGTGATATATCATACATAATTCCTCCCACACCTTGCCTCCACCACTGCCCCCCTCTAGGACCTAATTTCCCAAGATGTGTTTGAATGGCCATCCCTGCATGAGGAAGCCTTCAAACAGGTTAAGCGCCTGGCCATGGAGACAATTCTGCTCCGCCCCATCTCATATGAGACATCAGCTGATCCAAAATACATCATTACTGACCCCTCTAAGGTTGGATCAGGAGCTTGGGTTGGCCAAGGAGCCTCACCTTAGAAAGCATACCCTGCCGGATTCCACAGCAGAGAGTTTGCAACAGGTCTGCTACACTACCGTGTCCATAAATTGTAACTTTTAGCGATTGTGGATGCCATTGAGGCATTCCATCTGATTCTATATGCCACCAAGTTCACTGTTGTATCAGACAACAAGGCACTATCGTTTTTCCTGAAGCAGACGGACTTACCTTTCCACTAAATTAGATGGCGCATGTTCCTGCAATCTTATGATTTCGATATAATACACAGACCTGGCAAAGATAATATCCTTGTAGACGCACCATCAAGGACCTATGAAGACACCGCAGCTGAAGAAGACCTAATACTCGAAGGCACTACAGAGAAGAAAGAGATAAAAACCCCCTCCTCCGCCATGAACAATGTATGTAGACACTACCTCGACATCGCCCATGCCCTAAACCCTCCTTCTTCCCTCACTCTTCAAGTACCATCTCGCATTCTTACACTTGAACACTGCTCCATGTGGAACTCACATCATGGCACCAGCTCAAACCCCTCCAGCTCCCAAGAAGCAATTCTCTACTCAGATTCTGTTGAACTAGCCATCGACCAAGCAGCAGATACCCACGAGCTTGCAACCAATGCCATACAAGGTTGTGGAATCGTCTAGACCCCCTCCTATCTCAGCAACATTCATGAGCCATCCCAGGCCACAGTACATATTGAGTAACCTAAAGCTCAACTGTCAGGCCTTGCGTCGAGAATTAACTATACTCTAGGCGATATGGACCAACCACTGCATCCAGATGCTATCAACAACTGCTTTAAACAAATCCATGATTTTATCACCCAATTGGAATCCCTTGTAGTCAGCACCTGCGGAAATATCGCCCCCAGCAGCACACCTATTGAACCTGACCCTCAGCCCACACCAATCCCTCCTCGACCCCCAGTCAAGTAACTGGACTGATTTCTTGAATCTAATAGACACAGAGCCATGCACTGGACTGCCTGTGTCTGGGACGAATGCCATGCCCAGTTGAATGGAAAGAATATAGGATACTTTCCCTCAGGATCTCGTGATATTCCAGGACCCTTGCCTCTCTACTCTTCCTCCAACTTTGTCTCCCCTCATCATACCAAGCACAAACCAAAACGCAGATGGGCTGTTCCACCTCCCCTCCACGATGATAATAGCTACCCAGTCTTACATACAGTGATTGATAAAGGAATGGAAAGAGAAATACCGGATATCGACCAAGGATGTGACCTACCTACCCCAGAAGCACCTGTCTATTATGAGGACTGCTTCTTTGATCAGCCCTCTTCACAGCTTGACCTTGGCGCTTTTCAGCCTACCAACTACATGAATGGTAAGTGGTACTACTGCATTCGAAATGCTACCCAGAATGAACCTCTCCTTGAGGTAGTTTCCAAGGCTACCGTCCACCCTCATTGGCTCTTATATGATGGTGTTCTCATGAGAAAGGGGAATGGTGACAGTAGAGATTGTCCTTATGTCCCCTATGAAGCAAGCTATCAAGGTGCTATCATCAGAAGCGAAATTGTTCCCATTATCCATGAACAAATGGCATATATGGGTTGGCAGACAGGTTTTGAATATGCTTCATAACACTTCGACTGGATCTCCAGGAGGAACGATTGCAAAGACTATGTCCGCAGATGACACCTATGCCAGCTAAAAAAGCAACCTACCAATGTCACTGATGGATCAGTCACCCCCATCCCAGTCTCAAGGCAGCCATTCTCGTCCCTTGCAATTGACTTTGCAGGACCCTTCCCTAGCGATTCCAAGCTTGAACTCATCATGGTTGTCTTGGATCGATTTAGTGGCTTTGACTACCTCATACCAGTCTCTCAGGCTATCACAGCTATCGAAACAGCAAACACCCTCATTGAGCGAGTCTTCACCATTCCTGGTTTCCCTACCTCCCTAGTCTCTGACAGAGACTCCTTGTTTACCTCACGCTTTTGAACACACCTTATGGCGAATCTTAATGTTGATCTCAACATGGCTACAGCTTATCATCACCAGACTAATAGACAGACTGATCGCAGAATCAGAATTGTTCGCCACCTACCTCGGGTTCAGACTGCAGTCAATGCAGCTCCCAGCGATAGCACACAACTCCCACCCTTCGAAATCACCTTGTGCAGACTACCAAACCTCCTCTCTAGCATCAGAGTTCTCCCCACTTCAGTACCTGCAGCAGACGAGATTGCTTCACAGATCACGAAGAATCAACAACTTGCCAGAGATTCCCTCAAGAAGGCCAGAGCATGCCAAACCACCTCAAGCGAAAACAGAAGAAAGGAGTGACCCCCAATCATCCCTAATGAAAGCGAAGTTATCCTCAAGTCAGCACTATATGTCCATAAGTTTGGACGCATCCACAAGCTAGGTGGACCATAGATAAGACCCTTCTCAGTTAGCGAAGGACTTGACAGACATAACAACTACAAACTCATACTCCCCCTAGTGATGGCAGGAATCCACCCATGGATTCATCGCAGCCATCTTCACATTTACCTAAGACCCAACCCCTTCGTCTTCCCAGGAACATCTGAACCCATATCCAAAGAGCCTGTCACCATTGATGCCAGTAGACAAGAGCAATGGGAAATTGAAAAAGATACTCAATGATCGAATCTATTGCAGAAAGCGACAGTTCTTGATCTATTGGATAGGCTATGACGAAATCGAAGCAACATGGGAACCCCTCTATAACCTTGAAGGTGCCAGCACCCTGATCAGATCCCTTTGGTTCGATACCTACAAAGAAACTATACCTTACAGACTCCCTTGGTCCCATGGCAAGACTTTCTCTGCCTCTACACTACAGATACACGACTATGCCCCCATCTCACCTGATCTTGACCCGGATGGATTTTGGAAACACCTTCAAGACTCAGACTACTCAGAATCCGAGATCAGCACAACATTCTCCACCTTGGACGAATCAGAGATTGAAAGCTAACTGCTTCATTGTATTACCTTCAGAAATATGGGGCTTATAAATGAGTAAGGTCCTAACACCAGTGATGGACATATGTTTACTGATTAAGTAATATGTTTTGAAATTGAGTGGAATGCTCCAAAGGCGGGTTTGTCCTTAAGCCCTTTAGGATATTCCTTTTTGTATTGTTAGTTTTGTTTCTTTTAAGGGGAATGTAACGGAATCCTACTATGTTTCTACTATTGGTACTGACTTGATGTTGTTTATTACTTATTTGGCTTTATACCTGGTAAGCGCTACTATCTGGTTGTCCCTTCCTGCTTGGTTATGACTTCCTAACTGGTTATTCTTTCCTTGTTTCGCTTATCACTACCCCTCCTTCAGCTACCCATTTGGGTATCGCTATCCTCCTGCTGTACATACTGGATTTGTATAGTAGTAGCGATCTCTGGTTCTTTCCTGTGTGGATTCCATTACTAGTTTTGTTAGCTCTATCCTGTCGCCTCTAACCCCCTGTTTTCGGAATCTGGTTATCTTGTTATGCTACCTCTTTTACCATGTTGTTGGACAGGATGCTTGCGCTTTTGTTTAGTTTTCCTAGCTACAATCTTTTGTATTTAAAAGAGCCTGCAATCCCTTAACGATTTGGACTCTCAAGCCTCACAGGACTATCATCTTTAATACTACAAGTTGAACGGTCACTCTATTAGTTCCATACCTTTGACTTTGTCCTTTTAAAAACCTATCCCTCGACGCTTCTCCCCCTATCATAATAGTATCTTCAAGGTCCCTTTAGGATTCCGCGATGCTTGGGAGTAGATTACAGGTAAAGTTAACGGTCTATAAATTGGCCTTTGTCCCAGCAGATAAGGATCTACCATACCTTCAACATCTTCCTACTTTAAGCACAGAAGTACATCAAGTTTCCCTCTCAGAAATTATTACCTTACCCACCGATCTAGATTAAACAAGATACCTAATACTAACTAGAAGACCTTATCTACTCCCAACAAAATTTAGTAGGATAAACAATATGAACCAATTTGACTAGCCACGTAATACAGCATGACAAGACCTGCTACCATCCAGAACACATCAAGCATGCAAATTTAGACTATGAATGTTTCCATCAGTTGTAGCCAAGCATATACGGGTTGGGTTGATGTTAATCTTCAAACCTATTGTTACGATCCTATGCGGTGTGCTGGTTTTGCAACAGTTAACTACTTCTCTTTGGGTTGGGTGAATATGACTGGGCCGTTGTTATAGTCCGGAATGGGGCGTGGCGCTAATCTCAGCCACCAGGGTAGGAGTACTATTGCAACGAGTAGTACTAGGCGGATCTCCACTATTGCTCTTAGGCCTATGCCTATGTTGTCTTGATAGCGGAACCATATGGTTCCTAGCGCACAACGCCACTAGGGGGATGGAACGGTAAAGAGGTAAGGTAACTGTATAGGAAAGAACTTAAATGGTTGCGTGAAGAGTCCTAACTACAAGTCGCTTAGAGGTCCTTATATAGGCACTCTTCGTTCAACCCTAACCCTGGTGACTCATACCTGTGAGTCACATGTCCTCAATGCCTCATAGTGAGTCATAGTATGAAATCCATCAGCGGACTCTTCTGACACAACTGCGCCGCGTGCCAAACAATCAAAACTTATACAACAAGTCATGTGTCCTTAAGTGGTCACATGCGCGAGACCCATGACTCATAGTGTGAGTCATGTGCGAAAATTATTACATATTATGACTGATAAATGTGAGTCATGCGCATGATGAACCAATAACAATATAACAATGATTGCACAAGTGTGCATTATGTGGAACCCCATGACTTCTAATGAGTCATGGTGCGAAATATAACAACATGGTGGCTCATAACTATGAGTTATGCGAAATCGTGCTTTGCTTAGTTACCAATCGTGACATTAGCTCCTCTCTCCCTTAAGCCTGAATCCTTTCCGGCTTAACGTCCCATCTTCGTCAGGGTTTCTCCAAACCTGCGCAATTCCTTTTTCAATTTCTGAACTTGATATTCGACCGACTCGTTGTTTCTCCGAATTCCTCTGTGGTGGTGTGTGCCGCCCTAATAGTCTAGTCCCTGTCATCAATCAATCTCTGATATGTCCGCATATCAATTCTCTGTACCTCCATTGTGGCTTTGGCGGTACCAATTTGTTCTCGTAGCCCTTCCAACTGTCGTTGCAAACTCTCTTCATCTGTGTTCATCTCGATATCGGTCTTTTCGCCCCCTTCTCCCTTCAATTGTGTCTGAACAGTTGTTTTTCTTTTCCTAATATGTGCATTTGTTTTCTGTAAGGGGTGCCGCTTCCCCCTGTTCGTCTTGGGTAAAACACAACATCGATTATGTCGTGTCTGTTAGTACGACAAGTGTCCTTGAAACAGTCTTTCCAGGATGTCTCCTTGTGTGGTTGTTGTGGTTTGCGTAACTTGGGCTGTCGTGAAAACCAATTACTTCCTTCCTTATCGCAAATATGATTGTTGCTGTAATCATCGTAACAGTCAGTCTACGAAAGAGAGTTGTGTGCTACCTGCTTTTTCCTTTCTTCCAGAGTGCCGTATGGCTAGCTGGTAGGTGGAGTTCCCCTGAGGCTATCGCCCCAGCCTTCGTTTGGACCCAATGGCGTTGGGTCTTGCTTCATTGGTTCGATTTTCACTGTAGCCCACTTGAGGTTTTTCTTGGTACTGCTGATAGAAACTTCTAAGGCAATGCTTGAATTTTTGAAGTTCTCCGCAGGGGACCAAGTTTTGTCGAGTTCTGGTGAGAAGCTGGTCCACTTAGCTCTGTGTTGTAGACGTTTTCGGTGTATGCGTGAATCAATGATTTCTTCGAGCTCGTACTCGCTTTCTCCTTTAATCTCGATTGGAGGTGGAGGTAATTGCTTTTGTGAGGGAAACTGAATGTCTTGGTATGGTTCTACGCCTGAGATGTGGAAGCTGTTGTGGACCTTCTTCTGTTGGTGCAAGGCCAATTTATGGGCACTTGTGTCCACCTTCGTAAGGATCTTGAATGGTCTGATTTTCTTGTAATCCAGCTTCTTGCATGGTCTTGTGGTCCTTATATTCCTTAGCAGTAACCAGACCATGTCGCCTGACTGGAGATTCGGATGAGGTTTTATGTTTTGATGGTAGCTTTCTTTTTATCGTAATTGGGCACAGACTATTTCCTGACGTAGGATACTGTGCAGCTGACCCATCTCTTGCTTTTTTCGTGGTTTCCTTTGGTATCATGTGGCCTATCGCCCCATGTTCTGGATGTTGTCCGTAGTTTGCGTAGAAGGGTGTGGTCTTAGTAGTTTCCTGACTTCCATTGTTGTATGCAAATTCCGCTAATGGTTATAATTCTGCCCTGTTATCTTGCTGATAGTTGACATAGCCCCTTAGGTATTGTTCCAGTATTTCTTTCGTCCTTTCGGTTTGTCCGTCCGTTTGTGGATGGAAGGCGGTGCTCATTCTTCGTTCAATTGCAAGGGATTTCGTAGTCTCTTGCCACAAGTCGGATGTAAATAGTGTTAATCGATCGGTGATGATATCTTGTGGTAGTCCAAGGAGTCGGAATATTTCCCGCAGGAATATCTTGACATGGTCTATGCTGTTCATATCCTTAAAGCAGGGTATGAAATGGCTCCTTTTTGTCAAGCGGTCAATGACACCAGGATGGCGTGATAATCGTCTGATTTCGGCAGGTCCATGATGAAGTCCATTGCTATCTATTTCCATGGTTAGTGTGGTGCCTCATTCTATTGTAGTAGTCCATAGGGCGCGTGCCTTATAGCTTTCGTCCTTTGGCACGAATCGCAATTCTTGACTTATCTCTTTGTGTCATCATGCATCTTTTGCCAATAATATTGTCGGGATGGTAGTTCCGTAGTTTTGCTGGTTCCGCCATGCCCAACTGCAGGGTTATTGTGATTAGGTCATATGACTAGGGTTCTGATCTCTTCGTGTTCTGGTAGCCAAATCTTTCCTTGTTGCCATAGGCATTCTTCCTTCCATTCACATGCTCCTAGAGCCACTCCTTTCATTTCTCTCTCTCATTTCCACTGGGCTTCCTGGATTGCTCTTATCTGTCGGTCTTTCGTGCTTATTTCTTAGATGCTAAAATCTTCAGCGACAAACCTGACCACTTCCATGGCTTCGAAGTATTGTTCTTTTGGGAGTAGGATCCTTTGTTTTTGTTGGATTCTCTCTTCGTTCTTTTTCATGACATCTTCTGCTCTCCTTGTAAGGGTATCTGGTTTACCCCCTTCCTTCATGGGTCGGTATTGTATTTTGATATCGTATTGACTGCGGGTCTCTCTCCATTGGATTTGTCTGATGTTGAGCTCATTTGTCATGCTAAATAGTACCAGGTTCTTATGGTCTGTGAGGAGCACAACCTGGTGTCTGCTTCCTTTTGCATATCTTCTCCATTCTTTCAAGGCTTGGACATTGGCTAAGAGCTCTTTGTCGTGGAGATCGAAGTTGCATTCCGCGGGCGTCATTGTTTTTGACCGGTATGCTACTGGCCTCCATTTTCCACAGCTGCCCTTCTGTAATAGAATGCCTGAGCACACATATTTTGAAGCGTCTGTCCCGATCATGATTTCCGTGGTTATATCATAGTGTACCTGTAGTGGGGCTAAAGTAACTCACCTGCGTAATTCATCAAATGTTTTTTGTTGGTTCTCGGTCCAGTTGCATTTGCAGTCATTCTTCTTCAGTTGATAGAGTGGTTTAGCTATACGTCTAAACCCTTCTATGAATCGTCGATAGAAGTTGCAGAATCCCATAAAGCACTGTATTCCTTTCTTGCTTTCGGGTGGTTTCTATTCCCATATTACTTTTATTTTGATAGGATCAACACTGACTCCGTCCTTGTCGATGATGATGCCTAGGTATTCGTTTCGTCCCTTGTGAAATTCTCACTTCGATGGCTTCAGTGTCAGCCCTTTATTCTTCCAGGCTTCCATAATCATCCTTACATGGGTTCGGTGTTGTTCCAAGTTTTCTGAATATATCAGAATATCATCTAAATAGACGATACAACAGATATCCAGAAACCTGCTGAGAATCCTATTAACCCATCCCTGAAACGCTGCAGGTGCATTTTTGAGTCCGAATGGCATGACTGTATATTCGTATATGCCGTATTTGGTGGTAAAGGTTATTTTCCATACGTTCCCGTGTTTGATTCTGATGTGGTATGCGTTTCGGATGTCTAGTTTAATAAAGACCTTGGCTCCTCTAAGCCTATCGAGGGCTTCTCCAATGAGTGGTAGGGGATATCGGTCTCGTTTGGTGACTTTGTTGAGCCCTCGGTATTCCACGCTTAGCCTTCGCTTGCCCTGTTTCTTCTTAACAAAGAGAATCAGTGATCCCCCGTTTGCATAAGAGTCTCAAATCCAGCCCCTGTTCTTGTTGACCCTGATGTATTCTCATAGTTCTTCCAGCTCTTTTTCGCCCAATGGGTATAGCTTTCTTGCTGGTACTGTTTTTCCTTTCTTGAGGTTAATATCCAAGTCAACCAATTGTCGGTGGGGTGGTAGCCGAGTTTCTTCCTCTTCCTTGAACATGTCCAGGTACTCGTGGTATTCCCTTGGCACAATGTTTCTGGTTTTATCTTTTCCTTGTCCTTTCTTGGCTTTGATAGCCAATTCAGTGTTGACATTGATCCTTTCGATCCTTGTAGGCTCGTTTGTCTTATAAACCCACTTGAGGATTCCTGTGACTTCGCCTCTTCCGTAGAACTTGCCAAATTATATAGCGGAGATCTCCTTAATCTCAATCTTTTGCCGTTTTGGGAGGTCCATACTTCCAAACCATACTGCGTCTTTCATCGAAGGAGCTACTTGCTCAACTTCTTCACCTTCTCCTATACCAATCTTTTCGCATATCAACTGTGCGATGCGGTCTCCCGGCTCAACTGTGTAACAGTCATTTCCGAGGTTGACTAGTACCACCTTGACTTCACCTGTGTTGTCGGCATCAATTACTCCCACATTGACAGGAAGCTGGTGTTTGACTGCCAATCCGCCACGTGGAGCTACCCGCCCATAGGTTCCTTCAAGTAGTCCTATAGCTATCCCGTTGATGACAATTCCTTGTTCTTTTGCCGGTATCAATTCTCACGTCCGCATATAGGTCTTGTCCTGCAGTCTTGGCTGACCCCAGGGTAGGGAGTGTGGCGGTATTGCTCAATCCTTGGATTTTAAGGTTCTGGACATCCTTGACCTATATGGTGGAGAACTGTATCTCCAAGTTCTCTTCCAGGGCTTCCGATTCAGGGACTAAGTCCACTGCTGGCGAGATTTCGATGCATACTTTGGTACAACACTCGCTATCAAAGGTGATCTTGTTGTTTTCCCAATCTATCTTGGGGTTCTGTCGTCTTAAATATGGCAGACCTAACACTGCCTCATGGTTGGGTAGATCTGCGATTTGGAAGGTTGCCACTTCCCTATGGCTGCCGATATCCATAGGTACTTCCCCTATATGGGTAATCGGTCCCATAGCTCTTGGCTCCCCATCCTTAAGGTAGATTTCCTGTATTTCTTTTGCTTTCTTTGTTCGTATGCCGTTTGGTTCCTGAATTCCTTGTCAATAAAGTATCATGTGGCGCCCGAGTCAATCATGCCATTGATGATAACTGTCTTGTCCTTGCCATGTAAACGGATTTTGACCATGGCCTGGTCTTTTTCTTGTACCAATATTTCCTTGTTCTAAGTGCGATGTAGATGTTACCGATTTCGATTGTTGTAGTTTTGTTGTCCCGCAGCCCATCTCTTACTGGGGACTTTCTTCATTTCACGACTCTTCAGTTGTTTCTCTGATCTCCATTTCGTGTAGGTTGGTTTGTGGTTTCCAGCAATTATTGTTGGTCTTGCTATTGAACTCCCTAGTATACTCCTTCTCATCTCTTGTATTTAGGCAATTACTGAATCTGAGTCCAGGTCTCACGCATCCTAGGCATAGGTTGTTGTCCCATCTTCTTGTGAAATCTGCTCCTGTGAGGTTTAGTCGTGGACGCCTTCTGGTAGCATCCAGGTCCATTAGGTTGCCTCGGATTTCCTTATAGTTGCCCTAACTCCAGGTTCCGTTATTGTTCCTGGGCGTTTCCTGTTGCTGGATAAAGGTACACTTGTTTCCAAGAAGGTGTTTGATCATGTTGATTCTGGTTTACTTTTTCGCTTGCCCTGGCTGCAATGGTATCGACATTTGCTGCCACCATGTGGTCCGGTGCCCATGAGTCCTGGAGCGTTCAGTTACTTCCTTTTAGGAATTAGCGTCTTAGTGTACCATTATCGTCATTCGCCTCTGAAGCTGAGAGGCGAAAGTCATCCCTGTATTCCGTGACTGGTTCCTTGCCTTGCCTCAGGCGGTCGAGCTTTGTCATAGATGCATTTTCCGCATCCACATCCCAAACTGGTCTTTGAGGGCTGTAGTGAAATATTCCTATGAGGTCCAGGTCTCTGGCTTGTGTCCTTCTGCAACTGGGGTTATCCAGCTTGCAGCTGCATCCCTTAACCAGCTCTTGACGTAGGTGATGCGTTCCGTATGTCGTGTTTCTTGTGTCGCTTCAAATTATAATTGACCATGTACTAAGAAGGTTCGTGGTTAGGTCCTTGTTCCATGGAAGGTAGGGGGTTTGTCGACCTTGATCTGGTTGTTGGTTGTTTCTCGCTGGTTGTTTATCAGAGTCTGGATCTCTTGAAACTGTGCAGTTGTAAATCCTGCTAGTTGAATTCCTGCTCCACCACCGGGAGTTGCTGGTCCCGGGGCTGCCATCCTTTCTGGTCTTGGGGTTTCGGGTTCCTGAGATCCTGATGGTGAGGCAGGCTCAGATGTCACCGGACTTGAGGTTCTTTGTGACTGGGTTCTGGATTGCTTAGTGCAGATTACTTCTTTAAGTGCCGGGCGAAGTGTTGTGGTATTGATTTCTCCCTCAGTAAGGTCGATGTCGTTGTCTGTAGAGTCTGCCGTTTGGTAGTTATTGGTTGCTTAGGTGATGCAACCAATTGTTACGATCCTATGCCGTAATCTGGTTTTGCAACTGGTAACTACTTCTCTTTGAGTTGGATGAATATGACTGGGCCGTTGTTATAGTCCGGTATGTGGCGTGTCGCTAATCTCCACCACCAGGGTAGGAGGACTATTGCAACGTGAAGTACTAGGCGGATCTCGACTATTGCTCTTAGCCCTATGCCTACGTTGACTTGATAGCTGAACCCTATGATTCCTATCGCACAACGCTAATAGGGGGATCGAACAGTAATGAGGTAAAGTAATTGTATAGGAAAGAACTTAGATTGTTGCGTGAAGAGTCCTAACTACAGTTCGCTTAGAGGTCCTTATATAGATTCTCTTCCCTCAACCCTAACCCTGAAGACTCATACCTGTGAGTTACACGTCCTCTATTACTTATAGTGAGTCATAGTATGAAATCTATCAGCTGACTCTTCTGAGTCAATTGCACCTTGTGCAAACCAATCATAACTCATAAATAAGCCATGTGACCTAAAGTTGTCACATGCGCAAGACCCATGACTTATAGTGTTTGTCATGTGCGAAAATCATTACATCATATGACTCACAAATGTGAGTCATGCACACGATCAACCAATCACAATATAACAATGATTGCACAAGTGTGCACCATGTGGAACCCCATGACTTCTAATGAGTCATGGTGCTAAATATAATAACCTTGTGACTCATAACTATGAGTCATGCGAAATCCTGCTTTGCTTAGTCACCAATCGTGACACCTATGCAAGAACCCCCCTAGGAACTGATGTATTGTCAACAAATGAAGGTAGTAGCGATAGCCTGCAAGTTATCACATCTACAAGCCTCATTTATACAATACAGCAAAATAGACAAAAACCGGCTGAACACATCGATCATTCATGCAGTGCCTGCTATGACACTTATTGCAACTTCCGCTTACGTATTAAAGGACAACAATATTGGTACCCTAAATAGCCAAAAATAAGCATAAAACAATAAACACCCTAGCAAAGATCAATAAGCCACATCGGCAAGGACATCTACAGTACACATCGATATGACAAAATCGATCCAGGGTATTACCAAAGTCGAAAGGATGAAGAAGCTCCCGACAAGGAAAATGCTACTCATATCGGAAAATTTAAAACAACTATGTAGACAATGCGTGTACGAGAGGAGAGCAAAATTATTGCAATTAATAGCGGCCTTAATATCAACGTGTAGAACGACTGAACTTTGGTTTACAGGGGTACATATTCTACATAGAAGCTACTATTGATAAACAAATCAGACACCTACATACCAAGTAAGTAATAAACGACAAACAAGAACAAACAAAATCTGAGTGGCGAACACCAACTAGGAGGAGGTATGCATGAAATATCCGCTTAGTGGATCCAAGGTTCAGCAGCTGAAAGAAAATTTGCACCCGTTGTGACAATACATGATGAGGATAAGACAATAAACCTCATGAGCCTCTGGCTTGAGGCAGAGAATAGCTAAAGTTACAATTAGATGACTAAGCAAGGCAGCTTTTCACTTGACTCATTGCTAATAGTCACAATGGTTGGATATTTTGCTATATCAGTCAGTTTGAGTCATGGTTTTCATCTGATTATGAATAGTGCAAACCTTTTTATATTGTCATATGGTGATTGTGGGCATGACTCACACTTATGAGTGATACGAAGTAATGAGCTTTGCCCAACACTGACCTCAGGAGTCCAGGGTTTAGTGCATATGACCACCTTGGGGCACAAGACTCATTTTTGTCAGATATGATCGGTTTTGTAACGTTGTGCAGTTGACTCAGAAGAGTCAGCTGATTGATTTCATACTATGACTCACTATTAGTCATAGAGGTCATGACACTCATAAGTATGACCCACCATGGTTAAGGTTGAGGAAATAGTGCCTATATAAGGACCTCTAAGTTGCCAGTAGCTAGGATTCTTTATCCAACCATCTAATGTCTTTCCTATAATATTACATTACCTCTTTACTGTCAGATTCCGTTATTGGCATTGTGCGATAGCAACCATATAGTTCAGCTATCAATATAGCTTATGTATAGGCCTAATATCCATATCGGATCCTAAACTAGAAGTACTTGTCCAATATTACTGGTCCCTCAGTGGGTTAGATTAGCGTCACGCCTAATAAGAACCCGTTTACAGTCTAATGACATGAATTATGGTACAGTCATACTGGTTCTCATAACACAGAAGTAATTACCTATCCCAATATTGCTGGTAGCATAGGCTCGTAACAATCACATAATTAAGAATAAAATGCTTATGAACTAATCTTTACTGGCCATTCTTCTCCTTTCATCATTCGTGTATAGCTTTTAGAATTTCTCAATCTCCAACTTACTTCCCTGTAAGCAAATAATAGCTATGAACCCTAACTTAAAATAATTCCCTGATAGGTATTGGCCACTGTTTGCAATCCCTGTTGTCCAAATCACCCTGTACCAAACACTAATGGCATCGTAAAATCCAATAAGCATTCAATAGAGTTCTTGATAATGTTGATGTGCTGAGATTGTATGCCAAACAGTATTAATATCGTATCCTGATAGCAATATTTGCTAACGGGAGGATTTGTTACTTTCTATATAAATTGCTCATATATCAAAACTATTACACAATACTGGTGATTGAGTTCTGAGAATAGAGAATATTGCAGTAAGAATAATAGGTCATCATCAGGGTAGTGTATCCATTGCCCATGATCGCAATATCAAGTTGGATCAGAATATTTTCTACATCCAATGCATGCCAGCCATATGCGTTGTACATCTATATGAATATCATTTCCTGGTATTAACCTAATAAGCATTTTGTCTATTCTTATTCCTACTATACATTTTTCTTTTAATAAAATATGTTCTTAATATTTAATTGGCTCTTCCCAGACCTGCCTAATTTATCTCTTAATTTATGAAAATATTGCAGTATCAAAGGCTGTCTCTTATATTTAATAAGGCAGCACTGAGATTTAAGCGCAGTATCTGGTAGACTAAAAAGCTGTGATTCCACTCTTGCGCTACTGAGTTGTAAGGATACAGGAGGAGAAAACCCGAAATATATATACCCATCTCCGTATCACGTGAAATCCACCCATACATATGACTCGTCATATGTGTAGGTGTTACATGACTCACATACACACATGACTACATAGAATGTGATAACATATTTTTTCAACACTTCGCCTACGTTTCCATTTCTATCCTCATCAGTAATTTCTCATATGAAATCCGCGATAATCCCATAGTACATATATCTGATACATTGTTTTCCGACTCAACTCTAACTACATGAATATCTCCTCTCTCACGCAGCTCTCTAACATAATGGTACCGGACATCCATGTCTTTGGTTCGATCTGAGACTCCATGGTTCTCAGTGAGACTTGTTGCAGCTGTATTATCACAATATACACCCGGCGTTGGTGTGATGCCCATTTGCTTTAAGCCTCATCTAATCTAAAAACTCTGGTTTGCCGCAAATGACAGTGCGATGTATTCGGCTTCTGTAGTTGATTGAGCTACTATGCGTTGTTTCTTGGAGCGCCACAGTACTGTATGCCCATGAGTCTGTATAATTAATCCAGTGAAGGATTTTCTATTGTCGAGGTTCGATGCATAGGAACTGTCGCTGTAGACTTCTAGAGGCAGAGCCTATTTATCGTGCGGGAAGCTTAGTCCTTTGTTCTTTGTACCTTTAAGATAGCGAAGAACTCGTTTGGCAGCAGTTAGGTGGGTGTTTGTTGGGTTGGATGCAAACTGACTGAGGAATGCGGTCGCATATGCGATGTCTACTCAGGTAGCGATGGCAGCCTACATCAAGGATCGTATTATGGATTGGTATGTTTTCTGGTCGCAGAGTTCCTTATCAGGAGTAGCTTTAACAAGTGGTTAGTGTGCTTCGATTGGGGTTTTGGCTTCATTTGCAGCAGTCATACCAAATCGTTCATGAATTTCAGTAATGAATCTTTCCTGGTATAGCTTGATGCCGGTTTCTGTTCTTTTGATTTGAATACCGAGTAGCATAGATGCTTCACCAGAATCGATACACTGGAAGTGGGATTGTAGTTTGTCAACACACTGGTTGACTTTGGAGGGATTGCCGGTGATGAGAATGTCATCAACCTATATACAACAGTATAAATCTGTTGCAATTAAGATACATGGATCAAAGTAGGTAACCTTTAGGTTCATCGTTTGTAAGGCTTGGGTAAGATGTTGATACCATAGGCATGGGGGTTGCTTAAGGCCATTGATTACTTTCCGTAACTTCCTTACTTTTCCTGGTATGCGGTATCCTTCAGGAATTTCTATATATGCTTCTTAGTCAATGTTGCCATACAGGCATTCACTCTTGATGTCTAGTTGTCGTAGGACGTACCTTCTCTTGATTGCTAGACTTAACAATACCCGTAATGATTCTCAGCGTGCCACAGGGGCATATACTTCTTCAAAGTCTTCCCCTGGTATTCGGCTGAACCCTTTGGCACAATATCTCTCTTTTCGTCTTTCAATGGTTCCATCTGTTTTACCCTTTGTCTTATATACCCATCGTCCTTTGAGAACTCTTTTGGTATTAGGTCTGTCGACTTCGTCCGCAACCTTTCTGCTTTTCAGAACATCCATTTCCTCCTACATTGCTATCTGGCATTCAGCCTGTTCTTCTGACTTCATTGCTTCTGAGTAGCTTGTGGGGTCAGGCTTGTGGTAGGAGAGTCCAATAAAGCATTCCTTGCTCATTGGAGTCTGTTGTAGTAGAATTTTCTCCAGTATCGCTTCGCGTTGCACCTTATGTTCTAGACTAACTTGTTCATGGGTACTTGTCTCTCCTTTGTCTCGCATGTAGCTTTTGAACATTTCATAACATTTTCTCAATTTGGCATTCAAGTCCTTAAGCTTGAATTTGGCTAGGTCCTTTCGGTATTCCAGACCTTT
Organism: Tuber calosporum; assembly: GCA_003316355.1. NCBI lineage: Eukaryota > Fungi > Ascomycota > Pezizomycetes > Pezizales > Tuberaceae > Tuber > Tuber calosporum. Next base: position 88,852 of record QFET01012369.1, read on the forward strand.
GGTGGTTTGAAATCGGGTACGAGTTGATAGTCGTCTTGGAAGTTCATCAGGGTATGCTCCTGGTACCTCTGTTTCTTCTTCATGGTCTTCGTATTCGACTGGAGGATTGCTTCATGTTGTTCTTCGTTTTCTGGAATGGCTTCTTTCTCTGGAAAGGTAGCAGTACTTTCTTGATGATATTCGAATTAAACTCCTTTCATTATCCCGTACCTGACGTCTCTTGCTTCAGTCACTGTATGTCGTTTAGGTATGTAAATCCGACATACTGTTGGACTGGAAGTATGGCCTACTAAGTGACCTTCTTTAGCTGTAGGATCCAACTTGGTTCTCTTTTCTGAAGGAATGTGTACTGTCGTAGATGTGGACCAAGGACGGAGGTGGTTAAGGTTTGGTTTCTTGCCATATAGGTGCTCGGAAGGTGTTGTCTTTATCATGGAATGCCATCGTCTGTTGTATAGGTAGGCAGCTGTCGAATATGCTTCCTCCCATAGAAACCTTCGATTGGCTGGCAACATACATTGTACATTGGTTGTAAGGGTACAATTTATTCTTTCGGCAATACCGTTTGATTCAGGGTTGTAGGCTGGTGATGTGGTATGGAATGTACCTCTTTTCTTTAAGAACTGGATACTTTCTGGTTTACATACTCTGTTCCATTATCAGTGTGGAGACGTTTGATTCGTACTTCGAATTGAGTATGTTTAAGGTTCTAGAAATCTTGTATTGCATTCTCACCTCCGTTCTTTGACTTTAGTAAGTATAGCCAACAGTATCTGGAATAGTCGTCCACGAATGTCATGTAATATTCGTTTTTCCCAAGGTTAGGACAGATATATGACGGCTGAGATCTGAATGGATTTTCTAGAAAGGTTTCTTTGTTTCGATATTTTTTCCAGGTGGCACACTATCGGTTGATTTTTGCGTCTTGCAAGTTTACAGTTAAAGTCTTGAGGAAGGGGAATGGGCAATATGTCGTTATAGAAATCTCGAATAGCGCTAGGATGACCAAGTGCCAGGTGTCTTTCCTCATAAGGTGTCATAAGAGCCTTCTCATTATGTGTCCTTATATACCACAGTCCGTCCTTTTTCTCTGCAACCATGAATATCCTTCCTTCCTTCACATATCTTCTCTCTCCTTTCTCAATTTCCACTCTTACTCCAACATCATCAATTCTTGATTCAGACACTAAGGAATATCGAAACAATGGTACATACAGTACTCTTCGGAGTTGAACCGTATGTCTGGATCCGTCCAGCAGTTGCACAGGGATCTGAATGTCTCCTGCTCCGGTTGCTTGATGAGTTCTGCCATCTGCCATTACTATATTTGCTTTTGTGGGTGATAGGTTTCGGAAGTCACCTTCGTTTGGTGATATGTGGTCTGTGGCTCCTGAATCACAAAGCCAACTAATTGTAAGCCTTCTATCGCTTTCATTCGCAATTTGTTGAGACTTGGTCCTCAATACGGTAACTGAAGCATCGGTAACCTTTGTCGATTTTGTTTCCTTTTTCCATATTTTTTCTCCTTGTCTCTTTTGAGACCATGGCAGTCCTTGAGGTTATGGTTGTCACTCTTCTTGACTCGTGCTTTGCACCAGGAACTGAATTTCGTTCCTTTTGGTTTCCTTGGTACGAATAGAACTTTTTAATTTTGCATTTGTTCGGTTTTCTCTGCTGCTCTGCTGACGAAGAATTCCCTTATGTCTACATAACGGTCATCTCCTCGTGCAGCCAGCATATCACATAGATCTCCATGTTGCTCCATTATCGAAAGCAGGAGGAACGCTCCTTTGGTGGCTTCAGACTTGTATACCGCTTTCAATGTAGTCAAGAGGTCGTCAGGCTTTTTGCCCTTTGCATTTGAGTATCGTTAGGATAAACGGTTCCATGAGTTTTCGAAGTTGGAGATGTGTTCAGAGATGTTTTTACCAGAGGTGAGTTTGGTGAAGATGTTTTCAAGAAGGACTAGGTTTGTAGATGGTGTTTCTTTGTCAAACCGGTCCCTTAGTGACTGCCAAGCCTCAGAGGCCAAGTTGTAGTAGGTGATATCTGCTGCGTAGCTACCTGCTGCCTGGTATAGGAAGAACTTTGCTAGTTCATTTCGCTTTTTACAGTCCATGGTCTCTTTTGAGGAGGAGGTTACTTGGTCTTCTGGCTCAGATTGTTCTGTTTAACCGTCAACTATATCCCATAGATCGCATACATTGAATGCCATTTTCCACATTTGTGCCCATGACTGATAGTCCCGTTGTCCTTCCAATTTTCGATAGTCTTTTAGGGTAAGGGACAATCGTCCAACTGTCGAGTCTGTTGGTGCGGTGTCTTTGGTGGACATTTTAGCGGTTTACCTGGGATATGTCAATTGTTGTTCAAATTGGTGTTGGGAGAAAACGAGTTTGTAGTGCCGATATTTCTAAAATTGTACAACCTTTTGATTGCAAAGTACTCATGCTGAAATCGAAAATCGTCACTACAGAATGTGAATATGTTCGTTTCTTTGTGATGACTTATGGGATACGGTCTTAATCACCCACAACCAGGACAGTCAATGAGCGATGTAGGGTTGAAATAACCTCGGTATTCGTCACTGGTTAAATCTTGTGGTAGATGTGATGCTTTGGCTATGATTTCGGATATTGGGTATTCAGGTGCATCGTAGTAGGTAGGTGGCATTTGTTTCCTGTTTTTACTCTCTACATGTTGTTGGTATTTTGATAATCGTGGCTCTCTCAAGAAGTTTCTTACAATAGGCCAAATATCTTTTTTATGTACCAAGCGTCGTTTTAGCAACAAGGGTTGGTCCAACGTTTGGGGAGAGGTCGAGTGTTGTTGCAGTTACTGCAGTGAAATTCGTTGTCTTGTCTATAATAGACGTCTGCGTCACTCATAGAGTGATAAGAGGGAGGAGGTATGTGGGTAAGGTAACGGTAGAAGAATTTTTAGTGTATAAGCAGTTTTTGTCAAGTGGTCTATGGTTGGGTAGCGGAAGTCTTGTTAACCTGGGCTCATAACCTGAAAATATTGTAGTATCAAAGGCTGTCTCTTATATTTAATAAGGCGGCACTAAGATTTGAACGCAGTATCTTGTAGACTAAAAAGCTGTGAATCCACTATTGCGCTACTGAGTTGTAAGGATACAGGAGGAGATTTTTTGATTTTGATTTTTTTGATTATCTCATATATTCGCTGTAAACGTATAGGAACCTGCATGGAGCGCTAGCTATGGCATAAACGAAACGTTAATTCTAAACGTGCAAAAAAAAAGAAATAACCGTACAAGTTCTCCCCTAGTGATGACCATATCGTCACCGCGCCCAGCAATGGCGACTAATTCAAAAGTATAGAATGAAATGACCCCAAAAGAAATCATAACCGAAAGGAAGGATATAAGTATAGAAGGAAAGTCAAAGCACTCAGTCTGAGACATAGTCGGGGGAGGAGGAGGCTGCAGTAGCAAAAACTGCAGGCATGGTGGGCGGGAAGTTTGTGCGAGTGGCGCGGATGTATGAGGCAAGACCAAGGATCATGTCCAGGTCGGACCACAGTGGAGAGCCATGGTCCATCGTAGACAGCTTCGGAAGGTAAAGCTGGCGTTCTCGGGACTTGGAGGGGCAGTGGAGAACTGCATGCGTGAAGGTTTCGTCATCTGAGCCGCAGGAAGGGCAGGTGGGAGAGCGATCAGCATCGTTCCAAGAGGGTTGCGCGGCAAGATAGGTCTTGCCAGTGCGCATTTGGTGGATTCGCCCAGCTGTGAAGCGGTCGAGGCCCATGAAGGCATGTGGGCGTAGGGACGGCTTGTACTGGTAGTAAGGAGGGGGCGGGGACAAGAGTGTCCAATCAGTGAGGAGGGCCTGTCTGCACTCCTCCTTCATCAATTTATAGGAGGAACCACCTGGGATCGGAGGAGGGGCGACTAAGACAGTGCCCGGCAGAAGGTTTGAGTTTATCTGAGGGAGTTTGACCCCGTCCGCTGCCACCTTGACCAAGAGGTAGCACATTGTATCGTTTGGGAGGTGAGAGCGGACAGCGGGTATGGGCCTTGGTTGGTTCCAGCGGAGTGGGTGTTACACATATGGGAAATGGTACAAATTAGTTGATGTGATAGTATATAGAACCGGGAGGTTACTATATGACTACAACCCACGCTGGCAAGAAGTAGTGTCTATAGCAGAGCTGCTCAGCCTCGGTGAAAGATCTAGACTCAAATGTATGGAGGACTATGACTCTTGATAATCCGCATGCATATGCACTTGAGTGCATATATGCAGGAAAGACGGCCATCCAGACTGATCAACTGGTATTCCGTAAGATGTTGGCAACTGGGCTACATCTACTTGAACTTAGTTCATTTGGCAAATGAATCGAAGGCTATTTACTGGTGGAGTGCTAGACACCCTCGGAATGGCAAATAGTTCGGGGGATCATTTGACCGAGCGGGGCAGACATTTTCAGGTTCAAAATGGGTTTCCACTTACCATGACCCCGGCCATGATATCTAAGGATACTTCATATA